>VZTT01074207.1:0-12288 GCA_013400855.1 Buphagus erythrorhynchus | reverse complement strand
CTGCTTTGGAGTTGAGAAAGATTGTGGAAATTTTCAGAAATGCTACTCTCTAGCTTTATTTGCCTCCCACGTTGTTCTTCATTGATGTCTCTCGATTACATTATTTTTGGAATGGCAGTTACATAATTATTTTCAATGCAATCTGACACTAATGTTAGAATAGACTGTCTCTGAAACAGGCTGTGCTCACTCAGAACTGAAGTAGGCTGCCTACAGCTCCTGTGCCGAACAGAACATTGTATCATGATGAAATACCAGTGCTAAAGCAGAANATTTTTCAGAAGTTAAGTAGATAGGCACTTGGATGAGAGATCAAGGCAAGATGGAAATATGTTTTTGTTTCGGTGCTCTTTAAATCAAGTTTCTAAGACCTTGTTTTCATTTTTTTAACAACTACTAACTTGCATCAAAAAAAAGAATCATATATGAAAAAGTGATTTATCAGACAACAGTGAAGAAAATGGAAATAATATGGTTGGTTGGACAGGCCACAGGGTCCTTGTTCTTGTCATCATGATTTTCTATATACTGGTAAATCAACAAAGTAATCTGTACTTCTGCTTTACTATCATACATAAAACAGGGCACCTACCATACAAAATCTTGCTGTCAGTCTTTTTCACATAAAAAATAAAAAGAACCCCCCACACACCATTAAGTATTGTCATTTTGCAAACAAGCATATTGTGTTTTATAAACTATAATATTAGGAGCAACATCATTGATGTATTTTCACTACAGAGTCATCAAGACAAAGTACAGTGTGGTCCAAGTACTTACAATTTTCTTCAATAAGATGTTGTACTAAAATCTTATAGCCAGGACAGTAATTTTGACAAGTAGGATATTTTTTATCAAGTTTCCAAGTGCAGTGCTTCCTGCTGAATCCATACGAGTCATGAATGAAAAGTATAAACAAAATAAGACATTGTTTACATACATTTATTCAATGTGTCATAGATAATGAAAGCAACAAATATTTTTAAGTATATGTATATTTATTATACGGGAATAGATTAGATTAGAATCTATTAGATTCTAGAATAGAATAGAATAGAACAGACTAGACTAGACTAGACTAGACTAGACTAGAACAGAATAGAATAGTTGGAAGGAACCTACAACCATCACCAAGTTTACCTGCCCAGCCACTTCAGGATAAATTTTTGGTCAAGTTTTTACTTTGAAACTAACTTACTGTTGATTCACTGATAAAAAAAGTGTTCTCTGAAGTTCCATCTAATTATAAAGGCATCAAGTAAAATCTGGGATTACAGTAACATCAAGGCTTGTGAGGCAAAGATGAGAATGTGAGGATGTGGGGGGAGTGTGCATGGGCTTCACTGGCCAAGGTTAATTCTGCTGTGGCAGGTAGGAATCCCCTCTAAGTAAGTCCCTTTACCTTTTTCACAATTTAAGCTCTCTTGGGAGAGGTAGATCCCTAAATACCAGAAACAAAAGTGGAATTCTGTATAACCCTGGAATCCTGTACAACTCCTGTGTCTACATATAAGCACAGAATTTAATGAGCAACAGGGAATAAAAACTGAAGAAAAATCTGCACATTTTTGCTGCCTCTATATGGAGTAATACAAATTCCAGCAAAACCACCAACTACTTTTTTCAAACAGCTCATTTTTCACTTGGTCCTTTCTGGGAAAAAGAAAAATGAAAATTAATTTTTAAAATGATTGAACAATGCTAACAGGATATTCCCAATGAATAATGCTAACGGGATCAGACAATTAGAAGAAGGAATGAATATTCAGTCTCACTGCAGCTGAGAACATGAAAAAAGCCAGTCTTCCCACATGAGTACTGAAATTGATCTGCTTATCCTTTATTTTCAGCTCTGACCAATGTTTTTTTCTTTCTGCTGTTTATACTATCAAGGTTTATGCATTTTGTATAAACAGGGATCTGAAAGAACACCAGAAATATAGCAAGTGATGGATGGAATAAATTAACGAAAAGGAATTATGATTCTTTGAACGCAAAAGTTATTTTTGAAAGATGAAAGACAGGGAAAGAGCAATACAGAAGAGAAGTGCAGTGTAAGAACATGATGTATAAGGACAACAAGAAGAGGTGAAAGCAAATTAGGGGAAATTTCATGGTTCAACAGTGACATGCTATTGATGTCGCACAGGAGAAAAAGGAGGAGAAAAGGACTTAATTCAGAAATGGAAAGAAGAAAGAATAAAATACATAAGGAGAGCATACTGATATATTTGGGAACATTACCACCTTCTTAATTTATAATTAGTTGTCACAAAGATCAACGTGTTCTACAAAGCTGCACCTACTTTGGCAATATACTAGTGAAAAGTAATTTTGTATTTTCTTCAGGCTCCGAGTATATGATACAAGGATCCTCAAGGGAACCTGGATGTCAGCACCAAATAACTTATTGCGGCTTGATATAGAAGCTAACAACTGGAGCCATATAAAACAAGCAAACAAAACCTTACTGGTAAGCTCCTATGGAAAGAACAGCTCAGACAGCTGCTAGAGGCAACATAATATATATGCATGCCCTGAGTGTTTTTACACAAAATTGTTACCATCGACTCTGTATGATTTTTATTGCAGCTTTTGATTTGTGCCAGCAGCTCTTTACTGTCAGGAGTACTAAAATTCACTCGAAGATACTTACGTCTAGAAATGCATCTAGGAAAATGGTTATTTCCATTAACAGTACAGCTAGCAAGTAATTCATTAACAAGACAGAATGGAATATTAATCATACCATTCTGTATCTCACAAAGGGGAAGAAAATACAATATTCTCGGTGTTGGGTGTTAAAATCTAGTACCTAACACCTGCCTATTGTGATGAATACTTTCAAAGCAGTTCCTTTAGACAACTTCCCATTTGACTGTTGTGAATCTTGCATGTCAGACACCTCCAGACTGAAAAGGCAAGAGATGTTTTATTTTAAATGATCAAAACAGTTTCCGGTAATAGTAGGACAATAACCAAACCATTAAAAATCTGTGGAAGTTATATGGAAAAAGTATTTATTTGGGCTATAAATTACAGATGCTTTCATAACACAATGTAATATTCAATGTGTATCATGGGATATAGCAGAAGCCCAAGGAATACCCTGAAGTACTGACACTGCTAGTGTCCAGTGTACTGCTGCTTTGCATGCTATTTACCTGGAACTGCTCAGCTGCTAACAACCCTACAAAGAGCAAAAGGCAATAGTTGTACTCTCTGCTAAGTGGAATGTTATAATGTGAAGCAATGGCCATATGTTACTGAGATAAAATGACATCTTTTTGTAGCACAAATTAACACAAACTTCTTCTTATCGTGATATTGCACAATTGGTAAATAAGCTTTCATCCCAACATTCTCTTCCCTGATCACAATGATTTTACTTCCTGACTTTTCACTTTCTTCCAACAGAAGTATCAACTCTGGGTTTTCAATAGACAGATAAAGCCTCAGAAGAGACGCAGAATGATGGGGGAGATGCATGCTCAGGAGGTTGCTGTAAAATCACCTGACTGTATCATCAGCAAATAACAGCCAGGTCTGTTATGGCATTAGTAATTTTAGTCTCCAAAAAATACATATAATAATTTGTCTATCCTTTTATTCCAGCCTGGTTCCATTTCAGTGAATGACAATGGAAAAAGGAATTTCTTTCTGCTGTAGTCACTCATACGGTAAGAATTTAATGAAGAAGCCTTTCATATCCTAGACTTTCTGTGTAACTGGACACATGCAAGTTTGTATGTACTTAGGGCACACCATTTGGACGTTTTTTTCCAAATGGTCATACCCAGATCGTTGAAAGAGATATTTTATGAGAGTTCAGTTGTGTTAGGTGGGAAAATAGGCTGAAATGTGCAGAGATGTAGCGTGTTTCTGAAATTAAACTACATTACCAAAAAATTACTATTAATTTTGTCTCATTTACAATATCCAGACTGATGATGTCCTGTCTCTACAAACATTCATCTAATGTCTTTTCCCTTTCTTTTCACACTCTTTTTGAGGAAAGTCTACTTCCTTGGCTTAAAAATTCTTAAGTATTTGAAGGGATGAAATAATGGCATTTTGAGTCCACCACTCTCATCTTGCAGCAGCAGCAACTGTTCTAAGACGGGACTCTACATTTTAAATGGATGAATTTTCTTTTGCCTTTATGGTGTTGAAACTGGCCTCTCCTGTCACCAGCCCATGAGAAAGCATGTACACTCACAGGAAGGTTCAACAAAGAGATTCAGCTACTGATAGCTGGCAAATAGGGCCCCCACTAAAAAGATGAAAAGACTGATGATCATGTTGTTTTACTTTTGTGGATAGTGTCTAATACCTTACTGACCTCCAAAGGTGAAAAATGACATTCTAGTGAGAGCAGAAAATCATGAATCTTTAAGTCAAACATTTAAGTACCTCTGAATAACAAAACTATAAGGAGTGCCACTGGGTTTCAGACAAGTGTTCTTGGTCAGGTGAGAGAACACAAGATGGAGTAGCTGATTTTCTCTCATTAGGAAAATATACCCCAAAAACATATCACCTGCTAGGATCAAAATGTTTCTAGATTCATTTACTCCATTACCCAAGTGAACTCTCTAGAGGATTAAGCAATAGTTTCCCAGCCTCACATGGACTAAAGCTAAAAGCTTGGTAAATACTAGTTTTATCTCACAAACCATAATTTTTAATTGCTAACACACATAGGAAAGGCATAATCCTCCACTGATGATATCATAGTCTATTGCCATGGAAATGACTGCAATATCATAAACACAGGTTTAAGATGACCTCACTTTCATAGGAAAGAGGGAAATTTCACTGGGATGTGAATGACATTAGGAATAAACACATAGATACCATACAGTGAAAAACTCTCTTACTAGCCAGTTAAACTATAAAAGATGGAGACCACAACCAGACTTGCAGCTGAACAGAAATAAGGTTCTCCTGCCCAAACACAGTTACTGCCTATGAACCTTTGAACAGAGAGCCCTCTGAACTCCTGTCAGGGTTGCCCTTTGTAAGTTCACCACACCACAGAGGAGTCAAATCCCTGCCCTGACAGGCGTACAGTTTAACCACAAGAACATGAACAAAGCATGGTTATGAGAACCCAGTGAAGGATCTCAGAGCAACATTGTAGCTGGAATACTTCCTAGAATGAGTAAGTATTTCAGAAGTGGGAGGAAGACAACTCCAGTCTCTTGAAGCACACAAAATAACATGAAGTCAGACGCAAATGCAGAAGTACGATCTCAGTGTGGCAAGTGCTAAGCATTTTGGAATCAGCTCAGGAAAATACATATATTTAACCTTCAGGTCTGGAGTACTCCAAGAGGCGTCAAACAACTCAAGGATTGGAAGCTGAAATTTGTGTGTAAGCTTTGTGTTGCCACAAGTTGGGAACACTGAGTACTGTGCCGGACTCCAAGTTGAGATGAGAAAAGAAACTTGAACTGAGGAAAGGGAGTGGAGAAATGTACAAGGTGATAATGATCTCACTTAAGAAGAACCTTTTATCTTGAAGGATCTGAAAGCAATTTACAAACTTAAGCAGACCAGACACTGCAGCTGGTAGGAACAGAAGCAGACAGCTGGAAACTCATTCATGGGAAGGAGGAGGTAACAGAGGACCCACTCGGTGCCGTATCTTCCAAAATACCGCTGCTGGGAGAAGACAGCAGGACTAGAACAGAGCCTTTCCCTGAATTTTGTCATGCAGCCATGAGAGAAAATTGCAGAAAGAAAGCAGATAGGCAGAGCTGACAGAAAGAGATGCAGAAAAGCAAGGGGCCTTTGGACAACTGGGGACCTGTCACTGTTAGGACTGTAGTTTCCCTGCTTTTTATCTCATCTTCAACTCTTTAGGTAGACTCTTCGTACTTTCTGCAGTAAAACCTTTGGTCATTCCTGTAATTTTTGCCTCTTTTAATACCTTACTCCAATTCTCTTTACTTATTCCTATTCTTTTACAAAGCAAACTGCCATTCTTCCTGTACTCAAATTGCAAAGTGTTTTCCCAATGCACAGTAGGGCAAATAGTGCTGTTCTTGGTAACTGGGATTCATGTAGTACAGGCTTGGCTGTAGTACCACAGTATTCTTTAGCTCAAAAGCACTACTAAATACATACTATTAAAATTTAACTAGATAAACAAGTCTAAAAAACAAGAGGCATATTAGTTATTGCTGAAATGGAATTGCCTCTGAAAGTAAAAGCAGTGCCTAATTACAGTACACAGTAGCATAGGACACAAAATGAAGACATCAACTGAAAGGGCAGGGACATTTCAATTAAACAGAATTCAGAAAGCAACACTTTTGTTGTGCTTAACTTAAAAGACATTGTGTGACCACTTTCACATTCATATTTCCCAAGACTTTAAAACTTCCACATTTCCATTTAGGAAGGGGAGGAAAAAACCCGTTTTCATGGATAAGAGCCAAAGACAAGGGCTGAGCAGGTGTTCTATCACCACCAGTCCCTCTCAGAGAGGGCCCACAGCATCCTCTGTGGCACAAACAACAGTTTCTTTCAGAAGGTGCCAGCTGGGATCAATGGCGCACTGTCTCTTGCTTGGGGTTCATAACCTTAGTTGCAAATGCAGCTCTTGTAATGAGTTTAAAAAAGTCCCTGGTGGCCTTGCCCTAGTTATTTTGTGTTAATTTAAGAAGCACCCAAGCAGACATTTTCCCTCCTTTTTCTCTCTTCAATATTTTGTAATTTTTTGTTAGAGGAACTTTGTTGGAAGCTTTTCAAGTCTGGGGTATAACTCCAAATACCTTTAACATGCTAGAATATTAAATTGTGTCTCACCCTAAAATAAAGTATCACTCAGATTTTGCTGGAGAACAACAATTTCATTTCAGTTTGCAGCAGTGAAAAGCTTCTTTTGACATGAATGAGCTTGGATCAGGCCCCATATCACCAGTGTTTGGGCCAGAAGAGATACTCAAAAGCTGTATATGCACAGAAGACAATTTTCTTACTGAATGCCATTACTGAAGATTTAATCAACTTGATTTTTATCCCATTTTTCTTTTTGGGTCCTCAAGACACAGCTTTCTTCCTGCCACACAACAGAAGGCAAACAGGAGTTTCTCTAAACATTTAGGTTCTCTAAAATCAGAGCAGAACAACAAAATGCTGAGCCTGTACATTCTGCATTTAAAATGCACCCAAACTTTGCTAGGTCAGAGAAGAATACAAGGGGCAGACCGCACTGGGTCTGAAATCAAGCCCAGATTTTTCAGTATTACATAAATGAAACAATTCACAGATGACACATTCTCTCATGCCTTGATGTCTTTCACTGGATGCAAAGATTAATTTCCTCAACTGGACTAAGCTTGTATTCCTTCACAGTTGTGCTTTCCCATGCTGCTGGCAATGGTAGATTGACTAGAATGAGGAGTGGCTGCTGCAGGGGAAGCATTACAGATAAAAACAAAAACACAAATGAAATGGATTTGAAGGATTCTAGAACACTTCGCTGCTAGGAGAAGCTGAAGAGGAAAAAGAATATCAAAACAAGGCAAAAACATTAGAAGTTGGTGACATGCATGAGAAACGGTGGAAACAAGAACGTGTATGAGATCTGGAAACAAAGCAAAGAAGAAAATGAAGTCATATGCAAAATTTCCTCTGATCACTCAAAAGAAATTTAAGAAAATTCCTTTTTCGCATTCCCACCAAAAAAAGTCTGCAATTATTGTTCCAAATACTGCACTTCTGAAAAAGAAAGCAGACACAGTTTTGGACCATGGACATTTCCAATGTGCCAATGAGCCATTTACTTCAGCACTTCACCACTAGAGACTTAAAAGAAGACACAGATTCTCACTAACGAGATACCTTTGCCATTTGGCCCAAGCAGAGGTTGTGCTCCGTTAGCAAAGAGGATTTGATGTGTTTGGGATGTTCATACCAATGTGCATTTGTCACTGCTGTCCAGCTGCAGACCAGCAGCATGCTACTCTGTATGGTGCTCAGTGCTTTCTCTGCCTTGTCCTTCTGTCTTGCTGAATGCTTACAGTCAATCAGTTTAGTACTTGCAGTAATTATTAACAGTGGTTGTTACAATGGGGGGCTGGAAGCAGAACTTGTAGTTCTACTCCCTAAAGGGAGTGAAGAAACGTGACGAAAGAGGTCCACAGAAAACTAAGCCCTGAAATTCTGAACATTCTAAAAAAATGAAGTTTTCCATTATTTGGACTGTGGTGTCATTCTCTTGAGTTAAACTGAAAGACTGTTGTTGTTGTGACTATCCAAAGACTGTTTTTCCATCTTACATTTTGTTCTATGCTTCTGCTGTTTTCAATTGCCATGCCAAAGTTTCTCCTGTTTATTCTAATTGTTTTAGTGTGTCTGACTCTCATTGGTTTATATGTTTAGTCTTGTCCTGATTTAATATGAATTAAAATGCCAATGCCACGACCAGTCTGCAAATATGAGTCAGAAGAGAATCTATTTAAATAATACTGTGGATGGTACCCATCTGGTTTGTTATCTAGATCATATAGAAAAATGCTGTTTTTGTTTTCTACTACTATTGCCTGCAATTGCCAATGAAGTGTTGATTGTGATTGTGACCACAAATATGTTTTGCTCCTAGTCCTATTAAGCCAAAAGAGTGTGGTTTACTGCATGTATGTACGTGAGGCTGTTTTGATCATATGAAGTTCACTTTAGAAAACCCACATTCTGCCATTGCAGCACTACAGGACAATGAGAAGAGAATTTCCAATGAGAACAGTGTTTTAAAAGCAAACCACTGGGGCCCTTCCTTTCAAAAGAATTTTAAGACACACTATCCTTTCTTCTGAATTTGATTATTTCTCAGAATTATATCTAAGTATCTGTCTTCACCCAAAGGTCTCTGTCCTTTTCTGTCTTGGTCATTACATAAATTCAGCACATTTCAAACTGTACATTTCCATTTCACATAGAGGCTACACTTCTTTAAATCATAAATTTACTGTATTGAGTAAAAACATTATATGCTAATTTCTCTTCATGGTGAATCTGGCTACCATATGCCCAATAGTAGCTTGGAGCTTTTTGGTACCTTGCCTCTTGGGAATGCTTAACATTTAAAGTCTGCCACTACCATTTCAAGTCTGACCTTGAGCTTCTAGGTCTCCAGACAGAGGGCCAAGGTTGTGTCCTAAAGAGCCAACAGGATATTTTACCAGTTCAAGTTACAACACAGCATTGTCTAGCTCTGGCAGAGTCTCAATCAATATTATTATCTTCTAAGAAAGAGAGGTTTTAGTGTTGAGTGGTGAATATGCCCATTAAACATAATGTATACAAAAATGTGTCCGGCTTCCTCTGTGTAACTCTCAAAAATTTATTCAGGCTCCTCCAAATGGGTGATAGGCATTTAACATGATCACCCTTGTCCATGTCTTTTATAAACTGAAACATCAGCACAAATGACAAACTCACAAAATCTCAATGCTCCTTCATTCCAGCTGAAATGAACCCTAGCTTTAGATCTAGAAGATGCGGCCCCCTCTAAATCCCATACACAAAGACAGTCACGAATTATGCTCCTGGAACCTAATCCTAACCTGACAGTTTTTATATTTCATAAAGCTTGTTTATAGTTTCCTGTTCCACCTAGGCACAATCAAGCCTACTGCTACTTCTTTCCGGTGATTTTACCCTGATTTTCCTAACCCAGGATACATTCAAACAATGTCTGTATAGGTACTGCATGGAAATTTTGGTCAGATTAAATTCTTGCCAGCTAAATTTAAACACACTGTTCTTATTTTATTAAGTGCTCAAAGTTCTTCGCTAGTAACAGAAAGAAGAATCTGCTTCAACTAAAGTAGATTAGCTTATGACTTATAAAAAGCTCTTCACTGCTCCTTAAAGAAGAGGCTAATAATGGTGAGTCAGATATGTGATAGCATTTGTACACTTTATGAAACCCTCTCAGCTGACTGAAAAGTGAAACGGCTTTTCTTCAGCCACTTAATCTCAGTGTAACAGCATCTGTCACTCCAGCCCATGGTATAAACTCTGCAGTAAAAAAAAAAAAAAAAAAAGTAAGGAGTTTTCTTGTTTGTTTGTTTAAGTGGCAAGAAGAGCCCAAAGCTGCAGTTGTAAGCAGTGCTTAAACTGGCAGACAGTTTTTTGATTGCTTTTCCCCCCACATTTTAGACAGACAGGAAAAGGAATGTCTTGAGGTTAGAGCACCAAGTTTTACATTTCAGTGCAACGTCATAAGCATCTGAGAGCTCATTCACACGTAACATCAAGATCAGTTCCATAGATCTTACTCTGATCACAAGACAACTGCCAGTGTGTTCTGTAAATTACACAGAGCATTAAATCTTTCTGACACAGGTTCTATGATTATTTAAGGTGCTTCATCATTTCTGCAACACAAGCCTATGCCTAAGCAGTATTCACTCCTCAGCATGTTCCTCTAATCACGTATTCTGCACTTTCTTGACCAACAGGCTTTGGTGTAATTGTCTGTTGATACAGGACATTTTTTTTAATTGCAGAATTCCTAGCAGGACAAGCTGATGCAGTCCAGATACATACACTTTAAATCCTATTTTAACCAAGTTCCGCATATAGAGTATGGAGATGTGTTTAAAATAAGGCAAATCAAAGATTGATTTGCAAGTTTACTGGGATTGACAGGGCCAGCCAGTTCAGGTAAGAATTTGCATCGTGAATTCTTGCAATTTTGCTTGAATTCTCCTGTTATTTAGTATTGACTACAAAGCCTGGGCTACTGGAACCAAGAGCTTTCATGAACTTCTGTACTTCAGTTTTTCAGAGACGTTTCTAAACCTTACCTACGTACAAAAAAAGAAAAGAAGAGACAATGAGACTCAAGTATTTAATTTGAAAAGCAAAATGCTCAGAAAATGAATAAAGATAAATTAAGATATTAATTTTTAAAACTTTTATAATAATTTAAAAAACAGCTTTAGGGTGCAGAGCTGCTAATTTTTTGAGGGCTTCCTATATGCCTTTCTTGGTATGTTTGGATTTGAATACCTTGGGAGGCTCTCCCTCTCCTCTCCTTTCCCTTAACCTCATTTCAAAGTGTCACACGAAATGTTGTATGCAAGTAATCAACTTGCAACCTACTGATTCATGGAGCTAACTTTGGTTTCTTTGCAATATTAACCTTTCTCGGTTTTTCAGTGGAGACAAGTGTGCTTTGAACTGAAAACGTGTTACGGCTGACCAGCTTTATTTACTTCCCTGAAGTCGTTTCAGAATCCTCTGCTGATAACGAGTATCAGAGCTCCAGGTTTCCCGTGCGGGTGCCTACGAAACGCTGCTTCCCGGGCCAAAGCCAACACCGACCCACCCGGCACAGCTGAAAACACAAACCCAAGCCTCTCCTCTCTCCAGTCACAGACAGATGATCAAAGCTCCGGCACGCAACACGTTCAAACCTCTCCCTGTTCCCACACTCTTCTTTCAAAGTACTATTTGCAGCTGACATCACCCGGGCGCAGCCGCCCCCCTTCAGAGTCTCAGAATCTCAGAATGGGTCAGGTTGGAACCGACCACAATGGGTCACCTGCTCCAGCCTCCCTGCTCCAGCAGGGTCATCCCAGGGCACGTGGCACAGGACTGCATCCAGACCGTTCCTGAACGTCTCCAGTGATGGAGACTCCATGACCCATCTGGGCAATCTGTGGCTGTGTTCAGTCCTTTCCTCTGCCGCAGCCGCGGTTCCCTCTGCCCGGGGCCGAGCGCTCCGCCCGCCGCGCCTGGCGCCGACCCCGCTTCTGCCATCCCGGCCTGCGGACAGACATGACATCCACTTGGCTCGGCCCGGGGCGCATCCCGGCCTGGCCTGGCCTGGCCCCGGGGAGGCCCGGCGTGCCTGCGCTGTTCCCCAGGCACCGTGACGCCCTGCGCTCTCATGACCTCAGGGTCGCTCCGCCCAGTGCGGGCAGAAAACCCCCACCCAGTACTAACCTGACCAGGTCGGTCATGCAGGATCCCACCACCACAACCTCCGCGGCCATGGCGCCGGGGCGGCCCTTGGACCCTGACCCTGACCCGCCCCGGCTTCTCGGGTTGCCATGGGCAACGGGCTGCCCGCCGGGACCTTCGCCCGGCAGGTCTGTCCCTGCCGAACGCCTGCTGCCACGACCGCTCCCTTCCCCTCTGCCCCGCGCCGCTCCGGCCGCGACCGAACCGCCGCCCCACGTCCTGCGCGGCGGCACGTCCCGCGCAGGCACTTGCGGCGGACGCCAATATTGGGCCGGTGAAGACCCCTCCGGCCCGGGTGGGAGC
>VZTT01074206.1:0-10111 GCA_013400855.1 Buphagus erythrorhynchus | reverse complement strand
GACACGCTACTGAGATGAGGGAATGGGAGCTGGGAATGGGAGCAGGGAATGGGAGCAGGGAATGGGAGCAGGGAATGGGAGCAGGGGATGGGAGCAGGGAATGGGAGCAGGGGATGATGTCCTCAGCAGCAGTGCCACATCAGCCCTGGGCAGAGCTCGGGCTTTGCCTGCTCCCTGCAGGCTGGGCAGGCTCCTGTCCCTCTGCTCTCAGTGCTCCTGCCCTGCTCTGCCATTTCCCAGCTGGGTGCCCCCATTCCACCAGTAAATTATTTCACAGCCCTGCCACGACCAGCTGGCAGGTACTGGTGGAGGGAGCAGATCCCACAGACTGTGGCCATGCAAAAGGGCTGAAATTCCCTGTGCCAGCACAGCCAGGCGAATCCCCGAGCTCAGCAAGTCAGCTGGGCCACTGGAAATGCTCCAGTGGTAATTTGATGAGCTTGTTCAACAGCTCAGCGGTGTGTGGCAGCTGAGCTGGCATTTTCTGAGCCTTTTTAACTGCCTGCCTGCTGGAATGCCCTGCTTGGTGCTGATCCTCTGCTGCCTGGGATCTTCCCACCAGCACTCTGGGGTTTCTTTGTGAAAAATGGGAAGTGGTATCATCCTGCCTTTGGTCTACCCTGAAGTGTTTTCAAGCAAATCCATAAAATAAAGTGTAGAAAAGCAGAAATTTTGGTTGGTAATAAATGGAGGCTCTTTTTGCTTTGCATTTGAATCCTGTACTGGAGCTGGGATTAGTGATGTCCTTGCAGGTTTATTCTCTGCAAAGCTTTTCTATGCAGTGGTTTGATTTTTAGCTTATTTCTAGCCTGCCCCTCTTTTGATCAAACCCCACAAGTGAAGAGGGAAGTTGTTTATGGCACAGCTAGCCAGACTTCAGATGCTAAAATCTCCCCAAGGACCTGGATACCCAATTGCTGCTGAAATGCTCGCTCCAAAACCTGGGAATTGGTGAAACAAATCCTCTGGATGCTGCAAATTGCACTCGGATTTTGAGAGGGGAGGAGGACAGGCATTGTGTCAGCTCTTTTGAAGCTCATGGTGACCTCTGGAAACCTGAATGCTCCCTCCACAGGAGCTCTGTGCAGGAAGAGGCTGCCCCTGGAGGTGTTTGCAGCCACCTGATCCTCCAGAGCCTGTTGGGTGGGGAAAACTTTGTGGAAATGTGGAAAACTTTGTGCTCCAGGGTCAGACCTGCTCTTCCTGAAGAGGACCAGGTTCCTGTTCCAGCTTAATCAGCTCCTGTTAGATGGTTGTGGCCATTTCACCTTTCTTTTTGTTTTTTCTTTTTGCCTTTGCTGTAAAACAAACAAATGTTCCTCGACTGATTTTTGCTCTCTGAAAGCTGCTCTGTGTAACATCCTGGCAGGAAGGAATTGCTGCTGCTGGGAGAACTCACTGGCATCATGCAAGATCAATACCTCCCTCATTTGTTCCAGTGTGAAAATACATGTTTTTCTAGGATCTGCTCCATGGATTTACCTGGAATTCCTCTCCTGCTTGGAAAGGTTGTCTGGGCAGTCCTGAGATGCTGCTGGAAGGGGGATGCATCCATCACAAGGAGCCCCTGTGGTGGGGAAAAGTGAAACCCATGAAGGGAAAAGCATGGAGTAGAACATGTACTGCAGTGTGGCAGCAAAGGAATAGCTGCTAATCCATCCTAAATATCACTGGATGCCTGCTGATAAATAACATTCCTCATCTATTATCCAAAAGCAGCTGAGAAGACACATTTTCCTGATTGTCCAAACAAATACCCATTTCCAGGCTGTTATCTCAAATAAATGAATTTATTATTGCATCTGTGATGGCCTGAGGGCTCTCTTCTCACATCTCCACTGGAGAAACTCTGGCACAATAATCTAATTTGGACTTACTGGGATTAGGGGTCATTTGCAGCAGCTGAATGGCAGGAGTGTGCTTCATGGGGTATTTGTACATTCCTTTTTTCCAGGGAGGATCCTCTCTGCCAGCTCAGGGTCACAGGCAGATTTGACAGGTGGTTAAAGGTAGGAATTCCAGATGTGCTTCAGGAAACTGAAGTTTTGCTGATTATCAAATACAGATCTGGCCCAAAGCAATGTCAATAGAGAGAACTGAATGTTGCTGTTGGGTCACATTGAGCTTTTTGTTTATTTTCATACGTGTGTCCTTTACTACGAGGTGGAATTTAGGGAGCTTGAAGAATTTTAAAGATAAACACTAAGAAATGGCATTTCTTGGGTGAATCTGAAGCACTGATTGAGAAGTAGGGGTTTATTACTCTTCCTGTTGTGCTGCCTTAACCCAAAAGTCAGTCCAGCTGGAGCTCTTGGAGAAGCCCAGCTGTGGGAGAAGGTTTGAGCTGTGTTTTTATTACTGCTAATTTCATTAATAATAGAGCTGCTGTCCAGGAAGAGACTGAATTCCTGAACCAGAAATGTGCTCAGGCTTTAAATGCTTCAGTTGCAAGGTGGTTTTGTTTACTCTGAGAATGTATTCCCCACCATAGCTGCTGTTTCAGATCTTTTAATGTTGGTTTTATATGTGCTCACAGTCATTAGTTTGCAAATGATGATTGGATTAGCAAATTAGATTCCTTCACCCTTGGCAAGTGCCACAAACCTTGCAATTGGAAGGCTGTGAAAGTCTGAGGGGGAGAAAAAGCAGTTCCCCCCCAGAAAAAAGGCTGGGGAGGGTTGGAGGAAACCAAACCAAATTATTTGTGCAGCAAATGAGGTTTTATTTGATGTAACTAAATGCATATAACTGGGCTGAGCTTTTTTTTTTTCTATAGAGTCAAGTGAGGTTAAAGTGGTATCAGTATGAATGTTCAAATCCTCAAGTGTGAATCTGGAAAAATGTTTTCTGATATGCTCTATCCGGGCAGGCAGATGAAAATAAAGCTGTCAGTCCTGCAGACAGCAGCAGACTCATCCATTTTGAGAGCAAGGCAAGCACTGTGTGCACTCTCACCTGATATGAAAACACATTTTTCCTCCTTAAACTTCTTGCTGATGAACAGTGTACCTTTGGGAAAAAAGACAAGCTAAAGTTAATCTCCTCCAGGGAAAATAAAAACCACAACTCTCATGTGCCATATTTTTCCTCAAGTGGTTCATTATTCAAACAAATGGTGTGGGGGGAAGCTAACTCCCTCCTTTGCCTCCTCAAGCAAGGTGTTTACCTCCTAAGGCTTTATACTGAAAAATATGCCCTAGAGATCAAAGAAAATGTGTTTTACAGTGTCTGGAAGTAAATAATTTAACTTCTGCCTTTGAATGAGCAGCTGTCCCCTTAGAGCAGAGATGATCAATGGGCTCAAAGTGAGGATTTAACACTCTGGACAAGACCTGCCATGTCACCAGCAAGGCTCCCCAGGAACCTCTGCTGTCCTCAGAACATTGGCCTGGCCCTGGTCAGGAGCACACCTGGCACTGAACTTACCCAAGTGACCTGTTCCATCTGGGACCTGCAGCTTTCCTGCTTCTCCTGCTTGCTGACTGAAACCCTGATCAATTATCCCAGTGGATTCTGTCCCAGGGTGGTCTCAGCATCCCTGACAGAGCAGTTCCAGAACTCCAAGCACTTCTGGGGCACAGGCCAGGGGCAGCTGTCCCAGATGTTGCCAGTGGCTCTCAGGAGATTGTTTTGAGTTCTCCCTGGAGCCTTGACGTTCACCAGATGCTGTGAACCTTATCTTTGTGTTTGGTAAGAGCAGCAGGCTTTGAGCCATGACAGAAACCAGCATTTGGTGCTGTGTGCCTTTGTGACCCTTTCAGCTGCCTGGCAGTTCTGAGACATGTCACTGCTGGTGCATGGATGTCTGCTGGTAAGTTTGCTAAAAATAAAAAAAAAACAACCCACAAATCAATTCCTTCATGAGGCAGGAAATTGTTACTCCTTTATTATTGCATTTGGCTTGATGCTTGTTAGTGTAGGAAAAATCAACCCCCCAAATGTTTCCTAACAAAAAGCATGGAGCAAGTAAATCATCAGCTATTGATTTATTGTTGTTGTATTTCCACCATCAGTTTACAGTTATCTTTGATGAGGAAAGCATGAGCCCAGTGATGGAGAGAGCTTATTGTCCATAAGGGCTGTTTGTAGGAATTTAGTACCTGTAACAGATAGAAATTGGAAGGAGTATTTTCCCATGTTTACACTGCAGTGAGTAAAGTGGATGTTGTGTTTTATATCTGAAATACCTGACTTGTTGTGAGAGGCAGATATTTGTAAAGGTCCTGAACTAGGAGAGTTGTTAGTGGATACTCAAGGCATGCCTGAGGAGGTTGTTCAATATATTTATTTTGACCAAAGCAGCAAAGCTTCAAAGCCTCTTTGAAAGCTCCAGACAGGTAAAACCAAAATTCTAGTGATGATTTTCAATGCATGTCCTCCACACTGGAAATCTTTGTATGGTACTTCCATATATTCAAAATAAATCTATTTAAACCATCACAGTAGTCAGGGAAAAACCAGCCAGGTCCACTTTTAACTTTATAAATAAAATGCCACAGCACAAATATGACTGTCCTGGAACAAAGGATCCCTCCAGGAAGGGATCCCAAATCCCTTCTCCCAGGGCTGGACACTGCAGACAGATGCAGGGAAATGTGAGCAGGGGCTGCACCCAGACCTCAGGTGTGACCTGAGAAACCCAAACGTGAGCCCCAGAGCCAGGCAGAGACCTCTGCCCTGAGCTGTGAGCACTCACAGGCTTTGCATCTCTTTAAAACCAATTCGTTCCAGGAAGCTGAGCTGGGGTGCTGCTGAGTCCTTGTTACGGGAATTAGGGCTGGGGTTCATGGCTCCTAAATCCCCCAAACGCGTCTGTGCTCGGTCCAGAGCCCTGGCAGTGTTTTAGAGCAGCTCTGAGCCCAGTGCCTGTCTCCAGGGAGCCTGGAAATGCTCCGGGACAGGCGTGAAGCCCTGCCCTGCTGTGCAACTGAGCCATCAGCCAAAACCAGCAGGGACTGCTTCTGACCCTTCAAAATGCTCCAGTTTCTCTTAAGCTTTTTATTGTTATTATTTTTATATTTCTTTTTTTTTTTAACTGTAAAGAAAACAAGTTGTTCTATTTATCTCCTACCTTCAGAGTGAGTGCCCTGATTGTTTGTCCTTATCACTTCAAGCCAGAGTTTTATAGATTTGCAAAGCACCTCGATATTGCAGCTTCAAACTCCTGATTTGGCAGGAGGGGTGAGGGGGAAAGAATTTCTTGATTCCATTTAAACTGCTTTTAGTTCAGACTGAAATCCCATTTAAACCTGAAGGTTTGGATTGAAGTTTGAGGATCAAAGAAAGCAGAACAGATAGAAAATGTGGCTTTAGCTTGGAGCTATATCTGAAAAGGGTAACCTCAGATTCAGGGCTTTTCTTCTCTCTATTGCACCCCCTCCAAAATGGTCTGATTTTTCCAATTCCTCCTGCCAAGAGTCCTAGCTGCATTAACATGTGCATGTGCCTGCAGCATTTTTTTGTTTGCTTTGCTCTGTATGATAACTGCATGTAAGAATCACAAATGTAAAGTCTTTTCTTATTCAGAAAGGAGGGCTTTAAAAGAAGCCAGGAGCTAAAATGTGGAGGAAGCCCCAGAATTAGAATCCTTTGGATTAGCAGTGTTGGCAGCTGCTGTTGGCAGTGGAGAGCCTTTGTAAACCAGGAAACAGCATCTGCCAGAGCTGCCTCCTCTCCAGCAGGCTTGGGGAAGGATAGGCTTTGAGCTGGGCTAAAACTGGAGAAGGACTTGTGTGGAAGTTGTGGGGGGAAAGAAATAATCACAATAAAATGATAGAAACTGAAAGATGCTCTACTTGCACGAAGGTGGCACAGTCAGCCTCTGAAAAAAGGGGATAATTCATCTCTGTTTGTCAGAATGTATTTCTAGCCCTCTCTCTGATGCTGGAGCTCCGTGGATCCTGCCTGGTGGGTGGGTCTGGGAGCTGCAGACACCTTCCCCCTCTGGATGTCACCCAGAGTGACTTGCCCAGTCACACAGACAAAATCTGATCTCAGGTGTGCCAAGATGTCATCCCCTGAACAATAACTCAGCCCTGGCACTTTCAGGCAGTGTTCTCAGGTTTAAGAGTAACTCAAATACCCCCAAAATCTGAAGCACTCACTGGAAGTGGCAGGAGAAGTGCAAGGGAGACATCCAGCACAAAAATGTTGTGTTTTTGTGCCCCAAATGCTGTTGGTTTATCATTTTGAAGCTCTACTTGAGCTTGAATTGATCTTCAAAGCTCTATTTTTTCTTCAGCACTGCTTTACAGAAACGGTTTTTCTTCTCCTTGTGGCTTCATTCTTAAGCATGAAATTGAAACTTGGGTAATATTTTAAATATAATAAAGAGAATTGTAGACACTTTCAAAACTTTATTTCTCTCTCTGCACCTCACCCCCACAAAGCTGAAGGTGCCCTTTTTCAAGCACTAAGAGCCAAGAGCCTTTTCAGATCAGAGATCCATTTTAAGACAGTGTCGGGTCTAAATTTGGCTTGATTGGGCACTGGGAGCTATGTGGGAAATTAGAGGTGGAGGAACACCAAGATTTGATGAAAATCTGTGTGTTTGGGTCAGGTGCTGTGAATTTTGGCCTTGGAATCTTGGTCAAATCATTCAGTGTTGCCTTGGCTGCTGTTCCCATCGCTGCTGGGCTCTGACACTCACAGGCTGCTGATCAATTGTCAATGTTTCCCTTAAATATGAGAAATTCAGGCTGCAGTGATGTTCCTTCTGCTGCATTCTGACATGTGGCTCTACCTACTCTCACCCAAAACAATGACACTTAAAAAACTGACACAGCAACAGATGGGAGCTGCCTCCAGTCCTCCAGCAAACCAAAATCCCGGGGGACTCGAGCAGCACACACAGAAGGCAGACACAGCATTTGACATCGTGTTTTCACACCGTGTTTTCACCAAAGGAAGTATTTGACTTGGGGGATGTGGCACCTCCAGATGATTTAGGCAGTGTGCTGGTTGTCACAGGCTTCCAAAACCACGGGTGACCCCTCGTGCTGGGTGCCCAGGGCTGGCTCTGGCAGATTCAGGCACTGGCAGAGCAGATTTGGGGCAGCAGGACCACCTTCTCCATTTCTGTTCCCTCATGGAACACTGCCTGCCAGCAAATCTGCCTCTGGCATCCCAGGGCATTCTCTTCTTTGAGAAGAGAAATGGCACAGAGCTTAGAGATTGGTAAAAATTAAATAACAAACACCACCCCCAATTACTTACACTGAGATTTTTATTTTTTTCCCTAGAGACTGTGATCATTGCTGGAGCTTTTGTGTGCTTTTATTTGCCTTTATTTGCTTCCACAAGGCAAAAAGTCTTTCATACTTAGTCATTTGTAGATGCTGGAGATGAAAAGAGGCCGTGAGGAGAGCGTAGCAGCATTATTATTGAAGGTTAAGGCACTGCACTGGCACGCAAAGAAACTCTGCTCTAAATTCTGCTCCAGCCTCCTGCTTGGGCAAATTACTCTGCCTTTCTGAGCACTTGCTGCTCCCTTTTTCTGTGCTGGCTTCCTGCATTGGTGTGTCTCCAAGGACGGGCTTTGTGAGCCCCTGGGCCAGCAGGAGCTCAGTGCCCCTAAGGCAGGAAGTCAAACTGCCCAACTCCTGCCCACAGCAGCTCCCCGGGCACCCCCTCCAAAAACACCAAAAATAAAAGGTGCAGAACAGCAGGGGAAAGGGCTGGGTGGGCTCTTTACCACCCTCATCTCCTCCCAGGCAAGGGGAAGGGAGGAGGGAAGCAAATCTTGTGGTTGGTGGTGCCTGTGAGTGAGAACCTTTCATTTCTGCAGCTCAGCACAGGGCAGTACATCCACTGCTCACTAAATTTGGATTTGGCTTTGTTTCTGTGGCCAAGATGGACTGGGAATGTTGGGTTATTTCCTGGGTGTCAGCAGAGGGATAATGGAACCTGCTGTAGCATCCACCCCAATGCTGCCTGGCACCAGTTGTGTCCTTTCCTGAGCCTCTCCCTGATCCCCATGTTTCATTTTCTAGGCACCAGTTGTGTCCTTTCCTGAGCCTCTCCCTGATCCCCAGATGTTTCATTTTCTAGGCACCAGTTGTGTCCTTTCCTGAGCCTCTCCCTGATCCCAGATGTTTCATTTTCTAGGTACCAGTTGTGTCCTTTCCTGAGCCCCTCCTTGATCCTAGATGTTTCATTTTCTAGGTACCAGTCGTGTCCTTTCCTGAGTCTCTCTGTGTTGCATTTTCTACCCTGCAAACCAGTGTGGGCTCTCAGAGAAGGCCTTGGGGTCTGCACAATAACAATTAACACCAATTAGGGCTAAAGAATGACACCCAATCAATGTAAAGAACAACGAGCAAACCCATTTTTATGCAGCAGTAACTTGTATTATCACCCTGCTCCATTAAACTTCAGATGGATGGGAATACAACCAGGAGTCCAAATAAATATGGGAATGCTGTCCTTGCTTTTCTAAAGCACATCCTATTTACTGTGTGGGAGCTAGAAGTGAATGTGTGGTTGCAGTAGATGGTAATTATTATATTTTATTATGCTTATTAACTTTTATTATATTTATTTTTAATTATTATTTATTATATTTAATCAGTCTAGAAGCTAAAAATAGAAATTGTGACAAGGACTTTATTGCAAAGGAATACAACAGTGCAAACAGCAAAGGAAACACCATTCCAGAAGGTGGGAATCACCAAAGCAAGCAGGTACCCCAGAGCCATTTGGTTCTGTGGTGAATTGCTAGAAATCTATCTGAAGTTGGGCCCAAAATGTTGTGGTGTGTAAATATAAAGTAGTAGGAGCAGATGGTGCTAATGTGGGCTGAGGAAAAACACACTCTAAATAGTTTATGACCATCCCTAGCCTTGTTAGAGCTCCTGGGATTGATTAGGAATTGATGTTAATTACTGTAAAATCTTTGTAAGGGACTGATTATCAGTTAGTTTTGATAGAATTCCATGATGAGTGGAAAAAAACTTCTCCTTCCAGCATCTGTTGTCTATTTTAAACAAAAGTCTTACCAGGCCAGGAGGGGAATATCACTACATGCTTACAAGAAAATATTGTAGATTTTGGAATGAGCCTCATGCAGACTGCCAAGATGGTCAGGATCATTTTGCACACGTGCTTTGAGTGTTTTGCTGTATCCTGACCCTGATGTTAACAAAAAGAACACAATCCATTGTCTTTCAGAAATAACCTTGCTATGGGCTATGTGGCCAGCACTTTTCATGACTTTGCATCTTACATTTCTTTTTTTTGTTTCTCTTTTCTTTAATTTTAGTGTGGGTTTTTTTTCTTTAATTTTACTGTGGTTTTTTTTCAGACTAATTACAGAATCCCTTATAATTGCATAACTACACATTTGCTAGTAAATTCTTTAGAAATATGAAATTTTGTTTTTTTCATGGATTAAGTGATGAATATTTATTTAAGGATCTGACCAGGATATGTCCTTAATAGCAAAACTGTGTAAGAAACAAGTTCTCTCTGCAGGTTAAACCTTTGTATTTTTACATCAAGAGGGAATTTCATACCAGTAGAGCTACAGAAAATTATAAATCTCATCACTGAACTGAAGCTGGATTTGGGGAGTAAATACCTGCTCTTTGGGCTCTAAATTGCACAGGTGCCTCCTCAGGAATCTCTGTATGCCACAGAAATTTGGACAGTTCTGGTCACGTTTTGTGGCTTTTGGGTTTGATTTTCATTTCTAGAGTGCTGAGTTATCCTTGCAGGTGAAGATTGGAAAACTACAAAGCAGCTGCTTTTCCTTCCTGCTGGTGGTGGGCCTGTTTCCAAGCCATAGGAACTGTGATATATCATATATGATATATTATATATGATACAATATATGATATGATATAATATTACATCCTTACAATTTCTTTGGATTCTGGTGGCAACTTGTGCATCCCATGAGAGACTATAAGTGCTATAGGTACCCTTTAAGGAGAGGCAAGACAAGCTATTTTTAGGAAACTATTTTCTTTCTTCCCTTCACATGCAGGCTCTGCTGGTGGCTGGAGAAGAAATTTGTTTCCTTAGGGGTAGAACTGGGAGTAAGCAGATGAGCTTTCATGACGTGTCTTAGAGCCTGAGGGGAAATTGTTTTTGGCAGGAAGGGACCTGGGGG
>VZTT01074205.1:81869-95726 GCA_013400855.1 Buphagus erythrorhynchus | reverse complement strand
TTGACAGGCCTGTAGTTTCCAGGCTCCTCTTTCTCAGCCTTCATGAAAATCAGGACCTCTCCAGTTTCCCAAGACTGCTCAAAAGTCATCCAGAGAGGTTTTGCAATGACACCAGCCAGCTCTCTGGGCATTCCCTGATGAATCCCTCAACAGATGTGTAGGGATCCGGATGGAGTGGCAGATCTCACACAAGTTCAGAGTCAAAGGGGAGTTGATCATTTTCACAGCTGTGGTCCTGGAGCTCAGGCCACTGTGACTCTCTTGGTTTGTCATCCATGGGGAAGATGGAAAGACTGCAGTGAACACACCTGGCTCATCTGTGTCCCTCTTGGTGAGCTGACTACCATCTTCTTGTTACAAAAAGTAGAAGCCTTTACAAATGAGAGTTCAGTGGTTTAAAACTGAATTACTGCTTCTGCTTCAGGCTGAGATTAGGAACAGAAAACTGGAAGGGGCAACTTCTGACACTTGTGTGATTACATTAACACACACAAGAGTATGCAATGAAAATTGGGCCAGAGTTTTGTAAATAGAGAGCTGGAAATGCCACAAGGTAAAAAAGGCTTTAAAAACATACTTCATGGATCCTTGGATTTTTATCATGTAGCTGAGTGTTTTCTGAACCTTCCTCATTTAAGGTTGTAAGGCTCACTGCCAATATGCAATGACTGAAGGGAATATAAGAGGAATAGTGCCACAGCTGCCACTTCTGTCTCCTAGATTATCCAAAAGTCAAGAGGAACCTCCATGAAAAATGCAAGTGATGACAGAACTGGCAAGGATGGCCTAATGACACATTTTGGTTCTATGAACCTGAAGTGAAATGAAGCCATCCAACACTTCGGCATGCAAGGCACAGTTCCAAAAGGCTGCATCAGATGGCTATAGTATGCAACCAGCATTCCTCAGGATAAAAAGGCAGCATCTGAGAGTCTTTGTGGCCCTCAAGCCAAGACAAGGAAAAAGCAAGAGCTGTGTGGGCAAAACACATTCCTCAGGAAGCCATATAGTTTTGTACATCTCTGTATTTTTTCCATGGCAGACACTGTTGGCTTGCAAATCTCATCAACTGCCTGTGGCATTTTTAGGACCATCCAATCAAGTCATCCAGTTATGAGGCAGTAACTACACTTGATACTCTGTCATCAAGATTGTTGCTTTGTGTGATCTCATGTTATCACCTGCACTGCCTCTGGTCAGAGATTTGCTAACAAGGAGAAGCTTCCACCTATTTTTCCTGCTCAGTGACAGAACAGGAACTTTGTGGCTACGAGAAATGTAAGACGGTTTGTGATATCATGAGGCAAAATCTCCTTTTGAACTCATGCCAATATTGGTAAATTGAACCATTTCAAAAGGAGTTGGAAACTTTAGCCAGCCAGAGCCAGGGAGTCCTACAAAACACTTGCTTTTTGGGATACTGCATTTCTCTGATCAGCATCGCAGAGCACCAAGTTCAGCCCAATGCAACATCCAGTCCAACCAGGGCATGCTAGTACTCCTCAAAGGCTCAGTTCCCAACTTCATCTCTTTCTCTAATCATAATACAAGATTTTAAATATTAAAAGCTATGGTCTCTGAACTAACTTTTTCATCTTAGGTGTGCTGCCCTGCCCAGACCTGACAACAATGCCCAGTGGCATAGGTCTGGAGCTTGACCTTCCCTGGCTCTCTGGTACAACCCAGCCTGGGCTCTCAGGCAAGGAAAGCAACCACCTGGCTTCCCCCTTTTGCCTTCCCTTATGCTGTGGCCCAGGCAGTGGCAGTTCACAGGACCCAGCCAGCCTCAGAGAGATCTGCCCTGCCCTCGAGAGTGATGCCAGGGCATGGCCCTTTTCGACAGTGGCCTGGGGTGACAGTGGCTGTTTGTGATGTGGTGGCCTAGAAGAGCACCTCTCTCACGAAGCAGCAGCTGCCCAGGGCAATGCTAACAAGTCTGCAGCAGAGGATGCCAAAGTCAACCATGGAGAAGTAGAAGCAGCTGGCAGCATGGCTGGCACAGACACTTGGCTTGGCTGTATCAGCATCCCTGAGCAGGGATGGAGGAGCAGGGACAGGCCACCAGCAACAAGCAGCGCAGCAGGAGCCACCAGGGCTGTCAGTGTGCATTGAGTGCTACCAAAGTGCTACATGGCTGTGGGGGCACAAGCAGCAGGGGCCCTTTGTGAGGGAGGTCATCGTGTCCTTTAAGAGGAGGCCTCCTGAGGACCTGGATGGGGGCTGCCCAGCCAAAAGCGCATCCAGACAGGGCCCCCTCTGGAAAGTCACCCTGCCACAGCAGCAGGATGGCCTGGAGGACAGGGAGCTCCAGCAGCCAGAGAGCCAAGGACAGGGTTTCTCCCTGAGGTGCTCTGGGGAACTCGATGACACACCTGGGCAGGTGAGTGCCAAGGATGGAATGGGATGGCCTGAGACAGGACTGGACAGGGACACAAGCCTCTCATGTGTGCCTTGCTCTGCCACACCACAGGTGACAGGGAAGTTCACAAAGGGTATCTTGAATAAGCAGGTGATACTGGAGCAGCTGGGAGCCCAAGCTACAATCATCAAGCCAATGGCCTTGACCAGGGAACAGGACTGTGAAGATGCCACTGATGCAGAGCTGTCCGAGGAAGAGGAATGGGCAGATGCCATCTACACAGAGCTCTCAGAAGAGGAATGGGAAGATGCCATTGACACTGGGCTCTCAGAGGAGGAGGAATGGCAAGATGCAATAAACACAGAGCTGTCCCAAAGGACAGATGCTGTTGCATCACCTCCTAGGTGTTGGGTCCACTACTGGGTCAGTTCCTTGGACCTGGAGGACAACACTGGTCCCAGGGAGGGTCCCAGTTGCCACAGCAGTGTGGGTAGAGAGGCTGCAGGAGAGGCAGCTGACAAACTGCTGAGAGTATCTCCCGGCCCAGTACATCCTGCAGATGCTCAGCTGGCTGATTCTGCCCTGCTTGTAGCTCCCAAGGAAGGGGAGCACCACATATCTTTCAAACATGAGGAGGCAGAGCCACCAGCTTCTTCTGCCCCCATGGAGGCAGCAAGAGCAGCAGGGGCAGAGAACCAGGCAGCTGCTCCACATGGCCCCACAGCCCATGGCCCAGCTCAGCTGGACACAGCCCAGTCCATGGGGACTGATAACCTTGATGAGGCTGTGCTTGTGGTCCAGGGACTTGACAAGCCAAGAGAAATGTGGGGCCAGGAACAAAGCAAGGACAAGGTGACAGGAGCCACAGCCACAGCAGAAGGGGCAGAGAATCTGGAAGCTGGCGTGCACAGCCCCACAACCAATGCTCTGCTACTGCTGGACTCAGCTGGTTACATCAGAACTGAGATTGTTAAGAGGGCCTGGCTTATGATCCAGGAACCTGTCCAACAGCCAGAAGAAGAATGGGAGCAAGAAAGAAGCATGGATGAGGTGACAGCAGCAACAGCCAGAGCAGAGGGGCCAGAGAGCCCAGCAGATGCCCTGCACAGCCCCACAGCCGATAACCCACCTCTGCTGGACATGGCTGACTACATCAGGACTGAGGTTGTTAAGAAGGCCTGGCTTATGGTCCAGGAACCTGTCCAGGAGCCAGAAGAAAAGTGGGAGCAGGAAGGAAGCGAGGACAAGGTGATGACAGCAACAGTCAGAGCAGCAGGAGCAGTGAGTCCAGCACATGCCCTACACAGCCCCACAGTCGATAACCGGGCTCTGCTGGACATGGCCAACTGCATCAGAACTGAGCTTGTAAAGAAGGTGTATCCTGTGGTCCAGAGGCCTTTCCAAGAGGTGAAGGAGCAGCAGGACCAGAAAAAAAGCCCAACTGAAGCAATTGCCAGACCTGCAGGCTGTGGCTACAGCCTCCTTGCCTCTACTGTCCTCAATGCCCCAGCTCCTGAGAGACAGCTGAGCCGTGCCCTCAGCCTGTGGCTCAGGAGAGAGGCAGAAGCAGGAACCTGTGGATCTGCTGGACACAGCCCAGAAGATCAGAAATGAGATACTGCACAAGGCTATGCTTGTGGTCCAAGGATTCCAGACTATGGAACAGCAAGATCTGTGGAACAATAGGATCAAAGCAGCAGGCAGAAGAACAGAAGGAGCTGGAAAAGGGCCCAGATTAGCAGAGTTACAGACCCATTTAGGATTTTATGTAGACAAATTTTGATGCTAATAAAAGTTGTTACTTTACCAATAGTGCATCTCTGCTTCTTTCTGCCTTCTCTGCCCCTCCTCATCTTCACAGACCCCCAGGGTCTTAACAAGACTCTGACATGAGGTCCTAATGCTGCTCATGATCAGCTCCTGTCAAATGAAGTAGTTATAGTTCAATCCTTTAGCTCAAAATATCCTTCTTGCCTGGATTTAGGAGGAAGCAGAGGACACCTTACTCCCACTGCTAGCACTGAGATCCCACAGGACATGGCAGGGCTGGAGCCAGCCTCCAAATAGCCCTTCTGCCCTGCCCAGCCCATGAAGAGCCTCTCTGCATAGGAATTCTTTGAACATTTATCTCTACTTTCTTGGCAGTGAAAACCCAGAAACCTCTAAAAAAAGTCTCATCTCATCTTCCCAGCTCCTTGTGAGGGTAAGAGGCAGTGGGAGCACATGACCTTTACTACTGAGCCATAATGACTTATGTCAGAGCAGCGACTGCAGTTTACTGCAGTAAACACACCTGCTTCATCTCTGTCCCTCTTGGTGAGGTGACCACTCTCATCCTGTAACAGGCTGATGTTATTTCGTCACAGCCTTTTGCTATCTGTGTATTTGAAGAAACCTTTTATTTTCCCCTCCATTTCTGGTCAACTTCACTTTGAACTGGGCTTTGGCTGCACAATTTTTCTCCCTACAGCAGCAAGCAGCCTCTCTGTGTTCTTTTCTGTGATGCTTCCTCTGTCCCTAAACCTTCCTTTTTCACCTTAATTCCAAGAGAAGAACCCCGTTCAGCCAAGCTGCCTTTTGCCTCATCTGCTTGATTTACAACACTTAGGATTCGCCTGCTCCTTCAGAAATCAGAACTAACTCCATCATAACCTCTCTGTGGCTAAGAAGAATTATCATCTTTGTTCATTTTTTAAGGGACAAAACTGAAATGGGCCAAATTATTCAAAAAATGAAACGGGTCAAATTATCTAAATAACAATTTACTGGAAAAAAGAGACCATTTTGAGTATGTCAGGTTTTTGAGAAGGTCCTGACATATTGAGCAGGCTGATGTCAGTTGAATACTAAATATTAAACCCACGTAATAAGCATTACACACTTTCCCCACACAGACAGCATCTCTAAAGACCTGCTGGAAGCAGAGGTCAGTTATTTCTAAGTGGGACATGCTCACATGTGTCTCCAAATTCTGCTAAGAACTGGTGAATACCCAAAGAACTGTCCCTGGAGTTTAGAACTTTCTGGCCAACAGACATGAAGGGTGAGAAATTTCCTGGGGAAAATGGTGGAGCAAACCTCCATTTCCTCTTTTGAAAATGTAGTTGCTCTTCTCCAGACATGGCTATGTCCAAAGGAGAAGAAGTATCCTACAAGCAAGAGGCCTCATAAGCTGCAACATGGAACAAGTATGGAAAGGGGTGTTTTCTTCTTTCACTCAAAAAGGCTTCAAATTGTCTTGTTTTCATCCCACTGCAGGAAAGTAATAAGTTGAAATAATTAAAAATAAAAGAAGACAGAAAAACAGTTTCCTTCCAAGCTTCAATTTAGAGGCTATTAAAACAAGCCATTCTGACCTCACTGTTTAAATTTCGTATTTGCTTGGCCAGACTCTGGTCTTTTGGATGGGAATTACTTACCTGTGGAAGCAACAAACTGCAAAGCCTCCCCCCAGAAGTGGCAATGGCAGTATCATATCAAGAACCCTGAACTGGGTCAGTGCTCACAGCATACAAGAAATTCTTCAAAAACACCCTGTTCTTGCAGTCTAACACTGTCTTCTCCTTTCTAGGCCCTGTGGTCACCTTGTTGGAACTTACCTTATACATCTTTATTTGGAATTCTTTTATATGCAAGGGAAGTTCTTAAAGAAAAGTAATAATTGCTGTGAAAGTCACAAGGTCACAAGTTTTGTGCTGGGAATACACACATCATTTCAGGATTTTGGCTATGTAACAGTTTTCATCACTCTTTTCTGGTGATAAAATAACTCTTGCTACAGAATGGAAGTTGCCCAAAGTAAAATAAATTACATTTGCATTATGTAAGGTGTTTTGTGATGTGACTATATATGCATATACACACACTTTTATTAAAATGAGAGAAAAATCCCTTTTAATTCACGTTTAGAAGTTTGAGTTAAGTGCCAAGCTTTGATTGAAGGGAAAGCTTAATTTGAACACCTGAACCAACAATGGATATTTCAAAATCCATCCATACATATTGCATGGCTTTTATTTGAAAGTTCAGAAAATAATGGTGGTAAGAATTTGAGTACCATGTTAAATTTTCAGCCAGTCTTTTCACTCAATATATTTGTTAAAATAATGTGCTGAAGCAGCAGGAATTTATTATTGGGCTTTTCCACACAAGACACACCTTGGATTTTTCCATTCTAAATCTTTTAACAGATGCATAAAGTAGTAAAGGGCTTTACAGAAAAAGCTTCATGTATGATGTAAGTTCACACAGCAGTGTAATGAAGATATGAAATATCCACTTTTGACCTATATCTTAATTAGTTTCAGACTTCTAGTCTAATATTTTTTAGTGGTTTTGATATCAACAATTGTATAAACTGAAATCTGCAACTGACTATTACACTAGAGAAGTTAGTTATCATCAGCATATATATGGAGTAAGTTTCTGGATTGAATTTTTTCAGCTAGCTGGGTTTAAATATGACTTTTATAAATTCAAAACACTAGTATACCAAGCATTTGTCCTACATAATTGTGAGCTAACATCCCACTGTTTCTACCCTTGGATTCATTGACAGACTGAGTGGTGTCTGAGACAAAGAAATAATTACTGTGTCACAAGAAGTAACTAAAAATGCCTAATTTGTCTGGATACATGAAGTCAGATGATAATATAGAGAGCCTGCACACCTAATATCTTACCAGGATATACTTTAATCTCCAAAATGTACATGCAAAACACTAGAAACAAATGTAGAGGAATCAGACACTTAACACAGCAAATACACAGGTACAGGGGGAGGTATAGCTTGCAGGTTTCACTGTCACCACTGGCACAGTGCAACTGTACAGGAGCTCCAGGGATGGGTTAAATCAGATTTCCTCTTTTCCCTATTGGCTGCAGCACAGACATTGGTTTCTTGCTCATGGGCCCCTTGCATGCCACCTTCTTTACAAGAGACAAACCTTTCCTGATGACCATACATATCAGCTTTGACTTTAAAAAGGATGGCATTGTGTTACATAAAGAAACAGCTAAGCTGTTCTGAAATTACACTAGAATTTAAAAATGTAAGTTTTCTTGATTTTTCAGTGTAAGAATTAATTTTCTTGCCTTACTTATTTATAATGCTACCTTTCCTCTAGTAGCATCCTAACATTCCCTCTTGCAAAAACACATGGAGAACATGTTATTAAGTCAACAGCTTCACAAATCAGCTTCCCGATTCAAATTTGAAAAAGGCAGACTTCTGTGAAGCTTGTAAGATTTCAATTATAAGTCCTAGGTTTTAAGATATGTCTGATGGCTTTTTTTTTCATGTCCTAAAGGATATAAAACAAGCTGTTTGTAAGGATACTAAACCAGAAGTCATTGCACACTGAGATCAAACAGCTGTTGAATCACTAAAACCAGAATTAATCCAAAGATTTGCAATCAGGTTTACATTTTTTAGAGCCTCTCATGTTGCACATTAGCTGGGCTGTGCGAGGTAAGCCATGGTATTTAATCAGATTTCCAACACAGCTTTTTGGGCAGTGAGTGAACTCCTGGCTGAGAAATTATATAAATAAATTAAACTTCTATAGTGTTTTGCATCATACTGGAAGAGTTCTTTTTGTGGAAAGAATAGAATGAAACTTTTTATAAGGAAATAAGCAACACAGGCAGCAAAATATGTGAATTTCAGTAATTATGTCACTATCATATTACTATATCACTAGATATGTGGTATCATATCACATATCACAATCATGTCACTATCACGTGCTTCTGGAAGTAAATCACATTTTTTCTCCCAGCAGGCTACTTATTGCTGGGTAGAATCCACTGCCTGTGGGCAAACAGGAAAGATTCCTGTCAGCTCAGGGCCCAGTTTGCCATTTCATTTAACTCACTATTTGGAAAACAGAAACCAACTGTTAAGAAAGGCAGAGTAATGTCTGCACTAAACAAGATTAACCTTGCTCATTTTTATGTTTTAAGGTTGTCAAAGAATCTGTGCTTGAGCAATTAAAGCTTTGGTAAGGACTTGCAGCTCAAAGGGTGTAAATAGCTTGAACAACTTCTGGAGTATTTTGTGGCAAGAATAATTAGGCTGTGAGGTCAGCACATGTAAAAACAAAACAAAATTGTAGTTTCATAACTGCTGCTAAAAATCCCCAACCTGTAAAGCTTGTATAAAGTTTCATCAATCACATAAATTTTGGTAAGCATTAGAGGATCTGTGCTATCGAGATTTGGTAGCAGTGAGAGAGCAGATTAAGCTTTCATAGGCTGCTCAGTGAAGAATTGGATTCAGATCAACAACAGGGAGACAGAATACTCTAGAATGCAGCTAGCTACATTCAAAATTACTGAAAATCTGAAAGTGTGATCAGTGAAAATGTTGATCTGGTTTAGCATCTTAGAAGAACATTTGAAGGAGAAATGGAAGAGAAGGACTCATTAGACAATGCCAGAGCTGAAACTCTTGGCAGGAAGATGGTTCTGTTCACAACAGATACTGAAACTACATGTATGAGAAATGGCACCTCTTCATTGCATTTGTATTTAAATATCAAAGTGTTTCATCTTTTGGGGGAGAAGTAGGAGATCTGTAAATACATGTTTTATAAGATGTGTCCTGTGCCCCAAACATGGCACATAGGTTGCAAGTCAAACAGACCATCTTCAAAGAACCTGGTAACCAGAAAATAAACACTGAGCAAGGGACCAGAATGTCTAGAAGAAAGCACAGCTACTTGATTATATCATCTGAGCAGATTTAACCCCTAAAATACAACCATTTCCTGGCAGAGCACACATTGTCAAAGAGGATGATTTTTAGCTCACCCCTGTCACAGCTTCCAGCCACCGTGCAAGACACTTGGGAATGTGCGATGTCTGCACTCACACTGCCCCCAGTGAACTGCTTCTTCCTTTCTCAGAAGCTGCACAAATTTGGCCTTTTCTTAAAATTGCTCCCAAGCTAGAAGCCCACATCCTAGTTTAAAGAAACATGACTTGCTGCTTAGGAATGTAAATCACTTTGCATCCTGGTCTTTGAGAAACGTGAGTCAGCCCATGGAGTGAGAGAATGATCCTCCTTGTTCTGCTCCATCCTGGGGGTCATGGGGTGGGTGACCTCCACACCCACGAGCAGAAGGCTCCTGGCAGAGGAGCAGGCAGGAAACCAGGGCAGGTCATTTTGAGCTGAATGTGTTTCATTATCATGGTGAGGGCATGCCCTCCAGCAGGCTGCAGCAGGGAGAAGGTGGATGATGAGATGGCAGAGTGAGCATTTCAGTGCCTTTCAAAAGAGGACATTTGAGGGCTCTCTTCAGGGCTTTTCCCCCCCTTTATTTCATATACATAGGCACTATATGTGCAGAGGCCTGGCTTGCTGGAAACTCCTGGGGTAGGCAACAACACTGCACAAGAAAGGGAAGCAGAGGCTCTCCTGAAATGTTTTTAAAATGTTTTATCAAAGGTTTTAACCTACCAGTATGAACAGACTATCACAGCCTTTAAACAAAGAGCATATCAGAGGGTTAGGGCAGCTACAGCAAAGTACCACAGCAGGACAGTATGGCATTGCTTTGAATCCACAGGAATACCCGTCAGCCCCTGTGGATCAGCAAGAGCTGAAACAAACCAGGCAGTGCTTCCTAACCTTCTCACCCAGGCACACACTTCTCTCCTATAACTATGAGGTCTTTAAAGTAGAATCTTTACTGGGACAGCATATCTAGGAACAACAGAATATTTCACAAAGTTGTTGAGTGTTACTTAATGTGATTCAAACTGCTGAACCAAAATTTTAATGTTCATAATCAGTGAAAATTATATTGATTTAAATAACTGCCCCTCTGCTATGAGGGAAACCTTAAGTAAACAATGGAGTTATCAATAGTTACCACAAAAAAAAATTTACATTCCCACTTTGCCCTTTCGTAGATTTGAGGACTGCCGAAGGATTAATTTATTTTTAACTAGATGTTTTACTGATTCCAAAGCCAGCAAAACATATGCTAAGTTATGCAGATGAACAAAGGGAAATAACTGAATTAATGTGTTGAAAAATATTTGATTATGTACAACTCTACTATCGTATTTTGGCAATAATTACCAGCCAGAAATATCAAAGTCTCCAATGAGGACAGTAAATAGTAGTCAGTTGCTTAGAGCCCAAAATCTAATTCACATATTTCTGAATAAACTGAAATAGACTAATCATAAAGTCAATTATTGTGACAACTAATATGCTTAACTGGTAAATGTGATTGTGAAATTTTACCAAAGGACTACAAGGAATTTCAAGTAAAATTCAACTCCATTAGAGCAAAATCAGATGTAATTTCATATTCAGGTCTCTTAGAATAAAGAAAAAACTAAAATTCTTAAATAGATATGATGGCAATTGCTTAAAATCTCAACATTGCTATTGTTATTTAACTGAAAATAGCTTTTAGGGCTCCTCTAAGGAAATCCTGGCCTAAGGCTAATGCTAGGAATACAAAGATAATGTCATATAACAATTGCTGCTCAAGGCTATGGAGTACTTCTGTTTACCACTGTACCTGAACATTTTCTCATTGTAAAAGTTCAATTAATGTAATTTCATCCAAAGAGATCAGTACAATAACGTTACAAAATGGAAGAGAAAGAGTACTGTTCACATTGATTTGCTGCACACACAGGTCCTGGACAAAGGTTGGAATTTAATCTTATCTCTATTCTGAAAAGCTAAGCTTTTCTCATCAAGAACACATATGTATTTCTTTTGAAACTTGGGGGATCCCTTGAGGAATCTGAAGCAAGAGGCATTGATTTATCTGATTTCTCTGACACTAAGCCAGCTGGGTGGTCTCCATTACCACACCAGCTCCCAGAGTGTCTGTGGGGGGCTGGTCAGAAGAAGAATAGGAAAGTTCTTGGAGAAGGAGAGGTTCCTGATCACTCTGATGTTTGGAAAAGCTAATACTTTTCCAGAATTTCTGACAACTTAAAGGACTCTTAGGAGAATCATAATCTTTAGCTGGGGAGTTCATCCCCTTCTTCACATCCTGCTTGAGAAGAAATTTTGCTGTGAGTGGATGTCAAACTGTTCAAGCCAAGTTCAGGCTTTTGCCATTTCTCTGATTCCAGTTCTTTGTTTTTGAATCTGAAGGATATCAGGAGGGATCATGAGAGAGAACCTACTCTTGCAGCTGCTGCCCAGGAGCAGATGTCTTCTTCAAAAGACTGTATTCTTCTTTTGTTAAACAAGCCTCATGTTCATTTTAAAGTATCATAACCATAAATAGTATGCCATAAATAGAAAATTTCATTTGAAGGGTCTAACAGCCTAGAGAAGTTGAAATATAGGTTGCAAACAGTATGGTCTCTGACTGGCAGCACCTCCTGTGGTTACTTCTCTCAAGACAGAAAATAGGTACTTTGATTTTTTTTATTATTTTTATTTATTTTGGGTTTTTGTTTTTTGGGTTGTTTGTTTGGTTGGTTGGTTTTTGTTTGGTTTTTTTGGGGGGGTTGGTTTTTTTTGTTTTTGCATTACTGCCTGAATAGGAACTCCCAAGCAGAAAAAATATCCCACAGAGACAATAGGTACAAAAAGAAAGAAAATTAGCTGTGCATTCATTTGGAGTCTCAAGATTTCTGGTAAGAAATAACTGATTTGCACTGTTTTAGAGTAATTGTTCACTTGTAGAAAATTTCTGTTTCTGAATAAGAATTTCTTAGTATGTACTTGGCTGGTTAAGTTTGAGTTACTCATTTAGGAACCCTTCTATATATTTACTCCTTTCGAGTTCATAGGAAACTTTGCAAACAATACACATGGCACCAAACTTTCTGATTTCTAAGTAAGGAAGGATTTTCAAATGCTAAACTTCAGTATTTCAGCAATAGCAATAAATTCTTGATTGCAGCCTTCCTGAGAGAATCATAAATATTTTTGTCAGTGTGCAGTTCTACCATTTGCTAAATGATGCGATGCTCATGGTAGTATCAAAAGTCCAAATCATAGTATCTTGCCAGGAAGCTTTCAAGCAGCTCTTGGACTGCACTAAGGTTTCTGTTTGGTGTCAAGCAAACATAACATCAATATTTTCCCTGTTGACTACTATTTTCTGACATGATTTTCTGGATGGCACAACAAAAGATACAACTTACAGAATGTACTATTACGAAAGAAAGCAGAAACAAATGGAAGTGTTTTTTATTTGGTAGTTAAAATTATTGTATGCCTAAAGCAAGAAAGGACATCCCTGAACACAAAACAGAGAACAAATTCCTGTGGAGAGGAAGTAGCCACAGAAGCCCAGCAAAGGATTTACTGCAACATTAATTCCTTGTGTATCCTTTCTCATGTCTGCACAGCTATGACTAAAAAGCAGGATGTGATCCGGACAGAAATTATTTGTAGGTTGAGTTTTTAATTTGAAGCTGCAAATTTAAAGAAAAGTGTGCTGGGAACATTTATGCTAGAGAATTATGCATGAGCTGGCTGCTACATATCCTCCATAAGCACAGAACCCTCTCCTTTATATAAAACCCAAAAATATTGAAAGGTTGATACGTTTAACTAATTCCCATCAGTTGCTCATCTCTGTGTGAAATATGTCATAAAACTCACTGATTTATAGATACCACTTTTCTTTCTCAAATCAAAATTAGCCATGAACTTGAGTTTAAATGTTTGATTTCAGATTTGGTTTTATTTATTCTACTCATTATTTTCCACACAACAGATTTTCCATTAATCAGTAAAGTGTGTTGAGATCACAAAAAGAGATCAAGAGTGTGCAATAAAGTGTGAGAACTAATAATTAATAATAATTTTAATGAAAATATTGCTTCTCTGTCATTTCTTTTCTCAGAGGACAAACTGAAAGGCATAAGATTAATCCTCTCTGCCAAAATTAAGCAACGAAACTTCCAAGGGGAATTTTCAGTGAAAGAATATCCAAGCAGAAAAGTCGAGTGTTTTTGTAGTTCTCTAACCATCTGTGAAGCTGTCATATAAAGTTTTATGGCCCTTTTTTTGAGATGTTATAATTCTCTCATAAGTGCATTGGAGAGAATCCAAACTCTTGAAAGTATTTTCTAGATACCATGAACATCAGTGCCCTCTGTGCTAGCATGAGTTGTGTAGAAATACAGTAGATACTTTCCCTCTGTTTAGACAAAAAAAGGGCCCTTTCTTCACATTTTGAGTACTTTTGAGTACTGAGTGTAATTTTTAAAGCATCTTAATATGGGTAATTATTTCCTTTGTGAAAATCTGACTTCCATGTTGTGAAGTAGAAATGTAGAAGCTCTTGAAATGTACAAAGTTGGATATTTAGTAAAATTTCTCCACTCTTGGTGGAACAATTAGGAATTCCTGCAGCTCTTACAGCTCCCCTCTCTCAAGTGTGTTTGTTATAATCTGCTAAACTAGGTTTTTGAAAAGAGGGAGAGAGGGAGGGAGGGAGAGAGGGAGGGAGGGAGGGAGGGAGGGGTGGATGGAAGGACGGACAGGTAGTCTGGGAAGG
>VZTT01074205.1:27711-73674 GCA_013400855.1 Buphagus erythrorhynchus | reverse complement strand
CGATTTTTAGTATTTGTATCCCTCACTAAAAAAAAAAAAAAAAAAAAAAAAGAAGCCAATCAAAAACAAAAACAAAACCAAAACATATGTGAAATAACCTGGGCAAAAAGGAATGTTACTCATGAAATTGTCAGCAGTTCTAACGGGGATTTCATCGTGGAAGTGTTCATCTCCCAGCAGACTCTGTGAGCCACAGAAGACTTCCTGGACACTCCCATCATCAATGGGTCCAGGCTCCGAAGCCATCCAACACCTGTGCAAACAGAGCTGGTGTTACACAGGCAGTGTGCCCTGCCACAACATCCCCGTGCTGGGCTCACATCTTTCCAAGGGGAGCCAGTGCAGCACTGCCCAGGGATGACAGTGCACCTACATGGTGAAAAACTGACATGAATTGATCTCAGGTCTCACAGCAGCATCAGAGGATGGGCATGTTTCTGCCATGGCTCATTTGTCCTGAGGTACTCTGAGCCGCCAGTCATCTGGCCATTGGGGAAGATACTGTCATATAGGGCAGATGTGAAATACCTGTAGCTCAGCTGGTGCTCGTTAGCCACTCATTACCCCTCTGCCTATTCCAGGAACTGGTCTATGCCGGCAGAATATGGCCCATGCACTTGCCATGTTGTGAGAAATGCAGCTAAAAAGCCAAGGACTGTGCTTGACTCTCAGGAAAGGATCCGATGGGAAAGGGCTGATGGCTTCTCCCTGAAAAATCCCATGCTATGCAACACCAGCAGCCAGCTGCTCTAATTTTGCTTGGGTGTTGTCTGTATCTGTGCATTCATTACTCCAGAGCATGACAAAGCAGAGGTGGTGGAGGTGGTGTGAGAAAAGAAGGAAATGGATGGCTGAGTTAAGGGCAGACCAAGTCGAGCAAGCTGGAAACCACGACTCCATGGATTAACTGTTGCTAACACAGTTGTCAGAAAACTGAAAACCTCATTTATGTGAAGTGTATGAATGAATGTAGACAAGTCCTGCAGACTTGCAGAATGCAGAAAGGGGGTCTATAACCCTGCTGTCTGAAGTTCCTCTGTGCTAGAAATTCCTCTGTATTACCAAATGTTCATCCTAACCTGTTTCTTCAGGATCAGTCCCAGCAATTTCCTTCTGGACAGGATGGAAAGCCACCCCCCATGTGCATCCCCGCTCTGTTTGCAGACCAGGTGATGAGGCAAAATGTTGGGCTGTGACTGCAGGTAGGGCCAGGGGCTTAGCCTTTCACACTGCAATGAAAGCTTGATCCTTTGGACTGTACAAGCCTATTTTCAAGCACTTACAACGTTGCCAAACTATAACCATTTGGAATGAAACTTTCCATGCCAGGTATCTGCCTCAGGCTGAAGTTTTTGGAAAATGTCCACAAACTTAGCCGTTTCCAATAATGAGGGTAAGGAAAAATTCAATGTTTTGTCCAAGTTAAAAAGCAATTGTGACCTTTCCTTTGAAAGCTCTGGCATCTCTCTTCCTTGGAGAGGGTTTCCTTTCATCGGAGATATCCCCTTGGCCCTCCTGAAAACCTGCCCAAATTTGGCTATGTTATATGCCTTTAGGAAGCTGAATTTGGACACGCTCAGGGGATAACTATGAGATTCCTTTCATTTTAGCAATTGAACTCCTGAAGTTTTCATCCTCCCTGAGCAGGCTCCAACCACAGTTCAAGTAGGACTTCCCTTGCAGTTTCAGCTGCAGACTTTCCCAGCCAACGGCAAGGCCAAGCACCTGAAGAAGGAGAGCCAGGAGTCTGTCTCTTACACTTTTGGTGATGTTCATCGGGGTGAGACAACGTGGAGGAGAAAAATTCCTGGATTCAAATGCAGAAAGGAAGGACAAGAGCCAGTGTGTGGGCGGTGATGGGGAGGGAAAACTCAGGAATCCTCCCAACAAGACAAGCAGAGGGACAAGGCTATAGGGATGGCCCATGGATGTGACCAGAAGTGGGAGGTGCAAGGCAGGACAGTGGCAGCAGACAGAAGGATGTGGTAGCTGTGGAGAATGGGGGAAATGAAGCCAGAGAGGAAAGGAGGAGCCCAGACAAGTCTTTTCTCACCTGGGACCTTGGTTCCTTGGAACAAACCACAGAGCCTGGAGTCAGAATTTTTGCCTGCCACATCTAATATGTGAAATGTGCAGCCTCAGCCCAGACACCAAAATTAGTATGTGTTCTTTCCATTAATCTTCCCAGTCAGTGAGTGAAAAGGGACTAATTTCCTTCACATTTGAATGATGCTATAGAAGTTAATAATTTCTTAAAGCTTATAAAGAGATTATTATTAATCTTATTCTGAGACTATAAAGGCAGAATATCATGGGAAGAAAAGTACATTAGAAATCAATAACTATTTAGGGAAAAGCATGAATAGCAAGACATAATGAAAAGGTGTTTTACAGCAGAGGACAGAGTTGAAATTCCACAGCTAACTTTAATTCCAGTGTTTCCTTAGCTGTTTACTATTGAGATATCAAAGTCATGTGATATGCTTGTAATGTTGCCTTTCCTTTACTGTCTAATTTTGTTGTCAGTGTTGCCATTGTCCACAGGTACTGACTGCCAGCTTCTGCTTCAAAATGTGGAGCAACAGCGAGCATAGATAGCAATGCAAGGTGGGATCTGGTGTTCGGACAGGTTATTCAGAGATGAAAAATCTGTGGCACAAGTTGTCCAGAAAGACAGGCAAGACTGGATCATATCTTCTGGAAGGCTGGTTTGGACTGAAGAAAAGGGATTATTATCTCAGAAGAGGAAGTGATCCTGGGAAACTCTCCTTCTCTATATTGCATTTTCTTCTAACATTTTTTTTCAAGGATACTTAGATACACATGAAAGATGTACATCTACATCATATCATTAGATTTAAATTCACTACGTAGGATTTTTCATTTCTACTAGAAAACATCCAGACTCCTGCAAACTAAAGAAACTTTGAAAACTCCAACTAACAATTCTGGAAAAAAACTTTTGATGCATCGACATGTTTGTGCTGACAAAAGGAAGTACTACAGCCCTCATTTGCTTGAAGTTCTTTGTACTATATTCAATGAATGCTTACAGCTCTGCCACAGGCACCCACTCTATTTCCTAAAACAGGGACTGGGGATGCTAAGGACCAGCACATGACACAAACTTGTGGAGACTAGGCTAATGGCAAGAACACGTTAATATTGAAGTTCTGATAGCACAGTAAATATTTGGTACTAAAGGATTGATTTTAAAACAATAAAGGGGAAACCTGGACTTTTACTGTTGTTGAAGTTATGTGAAGGGACTTCCTCACTGTTTGACTGCAGGGAGGTTTGTGTGTCCTACTCAACGACAGGACATAAAACTCCTGTCTGGGGGAGTGACGTCCATCAAGCCCTGCTACCTCCAGCAGCTTCCCATGCAGCAATAATACTCTCAGCTCCTTGCTGCTGTGATGAGAAGTGCATAAGCACTAGGGCTGAATGGGACACATTTTTTCTTGTGGGAGATATGTTTTGTATATGCAGTAGTGGCAGTAATTATTAGGCAATTTTTACCTTAAACCATCACCACCAAAGCAGCCTCTATAACTATTATTTCCCAAACCTGGAAAGCTTTCATAGTCGCTTATTTGCATGCCACTGGGGAGAGGACATTTACCATGCTGAATTTATCCCATCCTTCAGCCTTTGGGTAACAAAACTTACTTCTCTTTATCCAATATACTAACTGTAGAGAGGCAACAGGTTGTTCATTTGTTTTTTTTCTCACTGCCCTCATGCTTCAAGAATCAGTAAAATTTTTTCAAAGCATCAGAAGCTCAGAAATGCAGGAAACTATTCACACCACTGTCTGGAGTGTGGGTTCAGCTTGAGTGAGTATTCAAATGCTTCTCCAAAGCTTATCTGACTTAGCCAAAACCTCCTGAATTTACAAAATTGGGCTGGGCATTTTATGAGAACAGGACGTCTTACAAGATTTTCAGAATTTCCTCTGCTAACAGAAAATACCGTGAGATCAGCTTGGAAACCAGAATAATTTATTTTGATTCAAAGTGGACCGTAATGTTTCCAGATCCTAAAAAATTCAAAGTGAATTGGCTTGTAGAAATGAATTGAGAGTGGAGGAGAATGACTCCTTTTGTTTTGTCTTCCTTAATCCAGTTTGCTCTTCTCCAAAGGCATCCAAAATAACTCCACTCTTGGCAGATATGTTTCCCATTTCAAACCCAGCCCTCCCCTTGTTCCAACATTGCCTAGCTGCTGGAGCACCTTCTCTAGAAACAAATTATTAACTTTAAATTCTAAGCCAGCAATTAATTCCCTTAAAGGTCAGACAGATCAAATTACTTCCACATCAGCTTAAAGCTCCTCCATCAAAAATGAGATGAAAGCGCTGGTGTTCCTTATCCTCATTCCAGTCCTGCATCCCAGGTTTCAAAGGCTACCCTTTGGTTTGGAGGCCGAGGATGGGCAGCTGGATATCTGGAGAGGTTTTGCTGTGGTGCTGATGATCTCTCTGCTCTTTGAGTGCATATGTCAGATCTTCAGATCTTTAGCATTTGTGCTCTTCAGGGTGGCTTTTTTATTTTTTTTTCCAGTGTCCACAGCTGAGCTGGGTTTATCTGGACCAAAAACTGAAATGCCACCTCCCAGCAAAGCCCAGGTGCATCTATGCTGGGAGACATGGCTGGCATGGTTCTGCTGAAGGGGAGGCACAGCAGCACCCACAGCACACCTACATCACAGCACCCATTACACCTGCACCTGGCACACATCACCCAGGCTCCTGGGGAATGTTTCAACAACACAAAAGGGCACTTGCAGTTCTTACAGACTTTCCCCAGAATACTCTGTTTTCTTGTTGTTGCCTGTAAGAAGGAATGCAGACATTCTGGTGGCTGCAAACACATGAAATGTAGATGCCAAGTGTGGTGGAGCTCAACCTTGCTGTGACACACTGGATGGGGCCAGGAAATCTGTGATGGCTGCTCACTCCTGGTCTGCCTTTCTGTTTTCAGTTTGCTTTTATTATTTGTTTCTCTTCTGGTGAGTAGTTGACTTTGATGTTCGAGTTGTTCCTTTAATGCCCAGAAGACTGTCAGGCCCTAATTGTCTGCTTTGTACACAGACTGTCCCATTCCCCTCTCTGTGCCAGGGGGATAACAAAGGTGACCAAAATTGGGCTGTTTTTCTCCAGCTGAGAAAAACATGGGTGGATGTGCCTCTCCTGGGAGGCAGTAGCAGCAGTGTTAAAGCTTTTTCACACTCCAAGGAAAGCCAAAGCCAACTTCAAAGAATAAAACACAGTGGCTGTGACTATCTCAGAGAACAGAGAGATCTGGCCGTGCCTGGACTGCATCCACACATCTCAGCAAGAGAAGCTGCAGCCCTGACATGATGACAAGAAGCAGTCACAGATCCCACAGAATAAATGTGTAAAAGCCACTTTAATATCCTGCCCTGAACTACAGCTTTTTATTTTAAAAAACTTGCTCAATGTCAGAACTTTGACAAGTTAAAGAATTAGAGAGGGAAAGTCACACAGCTGCAAACAGATAAGAGAGTGAGTTCACTGGTCACTGAAATGGGAACAGTAGAGAACAGCACTGTAGGTGATCTCCAATGCCTCTTCCAGTGATTTAACTTGTACAGCCTGGCTTCCTGCTGAAACCCAAAGATGTTTCCCAAGCCCTTGGGAAATTTTAGAGGGCATGGTGTTTGGCCTGGTGAATTAAGATGAACAAGTTGCCATGGATTTAATTTTACTCTAACATAAATAAGTCTTCCTTTCAGGACATCAGAGCTAGCTAGAGGTATCGTTATGCAAGTATCTGTATTTCTATCAATATATAATCTCTTTTGACAAGAAACTACTTAAAACTACTTAAAAAAGGGAAGCTCCCTTTAGCCAATATACCAATCATTTCTCTCAGTGCAAATCTGAGATCAATGAGACTGACTTGTTGGATTTATAAACAATGAATATAAATATTGTTGTTGCGTAGATATATAAATATAGTACAATGGCATCATACTGACCTATTTCCCCCTACTGAAAATAGGTGTTAAATTACTTAACTGGAAATTGAAATAAAGATTTAATGATAAACAGAGCTATTTACCAAAGCAGTGTATTTGTTAGGTGGATATTGTGTTCCTGGGAATGAAAATCAAAATTTTCTTTAAAAATATCCTCTAACTCAGGAACACTACTCAAAACAGTGGTTAACACAGGGAATTCTAAACAGATCGAACTAAATCGTGCCTAAAAGACTTTCTGGTGTTAGAAATTTGCAACAAATATGCAGCAGCAGAGAGGCTCTTCATGGGTTTAAGTGGCCTAGTTAGTTCTTAATGCTTGAAGCTGAAGTAGTATCTTTGAAGCTTCGGCTTAGGTGTTAAGAAATCATGTAGGTGGAAAGGGAGGGTTTAGCCAAATTCCTTTCTTCTGTCACACCCTGGTATGGCCCAGGCTGCTGGAGAGGTACAACATTCCCTGTACATGGTGGTGTCACCACTCAGCAAATACTTACTGACCACAACAGAGCCTTGGGTCAGATATGGCTGAGCACGGCAAGGATCTACATTCTTTCCCTTCTGAAAGGTGAGATATTAGTCCTTTGAATACCTGTGTCTATCCTGCAGTCATGCCCTTAAAACACAAAGAACTGCCTCCCTCCAATGCAGTCTAGGCAGGGAAAAGGCAAGAAAAGACCACTCAAAAATACAGGTCTTTATGAGAAGGCATTTCCTAGTGTCTCCCCCTCCATCAGTCCCTGAAAATGTCTTTCAGCAAAACACAAAGCCCATCTATGACCTGAGACTTCACAGGGCACCCCAGCAGTAAGTGGAGTTCAGAGAGCACAGGGGAACTATTGTAGGGCAGCTCATAAGGAGATTTCTCCTTAAACAAATTGTGTTTCTCCTTATTCCTAACTATAATGGAATAAAAAAAAATCAGAAATTACCAGAAAAAAAAAAAATCAGAAAAATGCAGAGGGCAAGGGAACTGGACCTGTGTCACCCTCACTGCCAGATGTCTGTCCTGAGTCCTCCTCTCCTGCAACAGCATGGTTCATGTTTCTACTTCTTGCCAGAAAACCTTGGCAACAAGCTCCTTGACCAGTTGAAGGATCCAGGTTAATTTTCAGGAAATGGCATCTTTGTGTCCTTAGATAGTACACAAACCTCACAGCTCTTGTGGTAATGTTTAACTGGGACCTTTTCACTGTGAGTTGACTGTTAACACGGATTTCACACCCCGGAAAGAATGTTCGAAGCCGACAAAGAAAGACATTTTCTGCTTTGTTTAACAAATGACACTATTTTCCTTCTGCCTAGCCTGAGGATTTGTAACAGGGAGCAAGGAGAGTAAGCAGGACAGAGCAACTCAAACTAGCAAATAAATCTCATCCCTTCATTGCACTTCAGGCAAGAACTTGTAATAAGATATAAAAGCATGTCTCTCTTAATCCAATAACTGTAAAATAACTCCAGAAACTCAGATGCTTACCAATCCATCAGAACTGTAAGCAAATACAGTTTCCAACGCCATTTCAAAATACATTTTTTGAAAGACTGATTGCTTTGCATATATTTCAGTGTAAACTGTAACATCATCACTTTATCATGCCCGTAATTTCCACAGGTGAGAACTGATAAAATAATGTAACAATGTCACTGTAAACATTAACAGATCCCTAATTCTCTGGCATTTCTAACATGTCTTCAAAGTCATCATTTTCTTTATGTCTCTGACATGCTGAAACTGAAAGTGTATATGCCTTTTAAAACTTCCTTATTTTATGCCTAGAAGTGATTAGGCTTGTTCACAGCCAAGTCGTATGAGTCAGGCTGTGCCATTCACACAGAGGAGGCAGTGGATGAAGGAAAGAGTCTGGCCAAGGGCTGACACTGCCAGCTTGATCAGTCACTGATGTGTTGTAGCTGCCATAGAGCTGGGGAGGAGAAGGGAGGACACTGCTGTAATATACCTAGATTTGTTTGTCAATCCAGAATGACATGACAACTCGGTAATGCGCTGGGGAGACCACAAGGCATGTCAGGAAATAGCAGGAGCTGGATGCTCTGCAGGGCACAGCAAGCCAGAGCCAAAGGTGACAGCACGGCCATGAGGGAGGTGACACCAAAAGGCCCATTCCTCAAGTCCAGAATGCTCAGACAGGGTCAGCCACAACCCTTTTCACTAGGACAGGTAGTGATAAAACAAGGGGGAATGTCTTTAAACTGAAATAGAGTAGGCTTAGATTAGAATTTTGGGAGAAGTTCTTTACTCTGACGGTGGAGAGGCACTGGTACAGGTTGCTCAGGGAAGCTGTGGATGCCCCATCCCTGGCAGTGCTCAAGAACAGGCTGCATGGGACTTGGAGCAACCTGGTCTAGTGCAAGGTGTCCCTGCCCATGGCAGGGGGTTGGAACAAGATGATCTTTAAGGTCCCCGCCCAACCCAAACCATTCTACAACTTCATGATTGTCAGACAGGTCCACAGTGATGAAATAGAGCAGAGGCCAAGCTATGAAGACAAGTCAGTGGTTTTTGGCGACATGAGCAAGATGCAAGGATAGACACTGTCATTTCCACAACACAGCTCAGAATGGCACCAGTGGTCTGTGTTTGACTGGAGCTAATGGGCAAAGCAGAGGAGACCTCAGTCAGGATTCCCACTGCTCTTTCACGATGACTGTTCTCTCAGTGTCCTGGGAAAGTCCCCATTTGCATCAAGGGAGTGCTGGCCAGGAGCCTGTGCAGCACAAACCCCAGAACCCCTGGGTGTACACAGGGCATGGGCAACGTGTGACTTGACACCTTCCCAGCTTCTTCCTGGGATGGAAGGAACTGAGAGGTATCGACTGTGCTCACAAAACATCTCTTTGGGTCATTAAAGACCTCAGAGAATCTCCTGCCAGTAGGGTTTGAAACACCCACATGGAGGCAGCACTTGGTGTCCCCACCAGCAGATGCTGTGACAATTGTGAAATATAGCTCAGCTTGAGGGGAGATCAGGCTAGTACTTAGAAGAGAAATCCATTGAGGGTTACTAAATACACAGAAAACCCAAGCAGCTGAAGAAATTCCCAAGCTGAAGGCAGAGATTGGGATGATGCTTCAGGGAAGCATCCCATTTGCTTTTGCTGGCCTTGCTTCTCACTGATTATCACAGCCACTGCTGGAGACAGGATATTGAGCTGGAGGAGACCTTGGTCTGACCCAGGACAGCTGCTTTGATGAACACACAAGTCACACTAAAGGACCAATTCCATCCTTTTTAGATTAGGAGTGATCCAGACTCCCTGCATAGAAGAAACTCAGTGAAAGACAGCCTAAACTCATTCTCCTTCATTCATCATGCAAAAACCATTCCCTCAGAATCCTGTGGCTGTATAGGATGAGTCCTGGTCTTAATGTTGTTTCCAATCCTACTGCAAATAGAAGATGATAAAAAATAATTTTCCAAGTCCTTATCCCTTCAAGAATTGCAGATGAGAGTTTAAATATCTTATTTTCTCAAATAATTGCAAAACTGGACAAGTAATTTTACTCCTGCTATGAATGATACAGTACTGTAAAAAGCTCCTCTGAGGATACATGCAGTGGTACTCATAAAAAAATCCTTAGATACGTAAAAAACTTACCCTTGGTACTGACAAATGTTCTGGTTTGTTATATAAGTCATCAGATCAGATGATAATTTTTTTCAGATATATTTTTCTATGCTGTTACATTATCTCCTGTATATGACAGGTAAGTTCTAAACAGGCATGGTCCTATGAATGATCTCAGAGTTCACTTTGCTGTCTTTTATTGCTCTGCCTGAAAAGGCAGGTATCTGTGCCCAAATAAACAAACTTCATTAGGAACAAGTTAAACAAAACCCCAGAAAAATCAAAATCTGTCTACTAGTGGCCTAGCACAGCATGCCCCAGCTGGAGCTGTCTGCACCTGGTCTGCCAGAAGACATCAGAAGATATCTACAAAACAGCTGGGAAAAAGCAATGGCACAAGCAGGCTCTCACAGCCACACAGGAAAGGGGAAAAAATGGGGGGAAATATAAGCATTAAGTGAATGTTCAAAGCTTGGCCCAACTTCCATTCAATTGTAATTGAGAGCCCTTATTATAGTACAGCACAAGATGGCCTTGAATTTTATTTCCCCCAAACCTAGGATGGTTCCGAGAGCTTTTGAGCACTACAATAAAATTTAAACCCAAAATATGTTTGGGTTCTCTTTAAAAAACTGGGATTTAGAACTTAGATTAAGGTCTAAGCAAGTAGTGCAATTATCCAGGTATTGGATAATTAAGCAATACATTTAGTTTTGTTTCATTGGTAATTCATCTATATACAGGAGTGCGCACACATTTGCAAAGTAACAGCGAACTTCATTTTTGTCGCCCACATGCCATGAATTCTGTGATTATTTTAACAGCAACATTTGTTTTTCCTTATTCCCATTGTTTAATTGGAACAAAAACAACATGCAGTCCACTCACAAACAGCATAAATCTCCCAGTTCAGTAATCTGTCCAGTCGAATTGTGTTCAAGCTCTGGGGCAGTATGAGAACTCAGGCAGTCCAGGAAGTGTTTATAGAGATAAGAGATTTGCAGAGGGAGGAGGGGTGTGGGGTGAAGAGAATGATTCTTGTGGGATTTCAGTGCTCTGGGGCTCAGAGGCTGCAGGACCACACAGCTTTGGTCCCCTGGAGGGGCTTTGTCCTGCTTTGAGGTACCCGGGAGATGCACTGAGCACCAGCCTGGAAAGGTTTGGTCCCATGTGTGTGTCCAAATTGAGGGGCTCCTGGCAGAGTGGTTCACCTGCAGGCAGCCCAACAGCAGCATCACATCAGGAATCACACACAGGCATTGGGGAGACGTGAGCACCTTCCACGTTGCCCGGAAAGCTTGTGATGGGAGAGTTAAAGAAACGCAGAGCGCATTGCATGGCTTACAAACAAAGGCCAAAGTAAACAAAAAGCAATCACTTATCCCTCAGTAGTCATCGATTTCCCCTATTCTCACACTAGAGTGCTGCAGCGTCAGGAATCTGTGTCCGCAGCCAGCACCAGGAAATCCTGACTCCCGCGGTCCAAAGCTCCACGGGATCATTAACTCCGGCAGATCAGCACACAGCTGGGAATGAGACATGCGGGAGCCTCATGTGGGCAGAAAGAGCCCTAGAAAAATGACAGCAAATGGAAAAGGGCGACAGGCTGTGCCCTCTGCTGCTTTCACACTGCGAGAGTGAGCCACAGCTTCAGAGGGCAGTGGGCAGGGAGAAATGTTAAACATGTCAAGGTGCTGAGAGTTCGAACTCTGAGACATTGGTGTTATGCACTGATACGCAGCAGGGAATACAGGGCTCTTTCTAAATTGCAAAAATAATCAATGAAAATTTAATAGTAAATGCTTATTAACTAATTAAAGGTGTATACAACCAGTTTCCAAATTAATTTGCTCAGGAAAGCTTGGAAGCTCTTGGAAGTTGTTGAATCCAATGTCAGAAGAGCACAGGAATACAGTGACAGGATCTGCCTTCCTATTTGCATATGGTGAGCAAGTAATTTAATTTAATGCAAGTAATACAGGAAGTTTCCTGAACCCAGCCAGGGGACACATTGTGATCCTGGAAAGGAAGGTGTTGAAGAAGTGCAAAAATTGAATAAATTACTGATTTCACGGTCCCTGTAAAAGCTGTTGAGAACTAGGTAAACAAGCTAATTTTCCCAGTAGCATTAATGTAGTGGGAAATGAGAGGATTAGTTTGATTTAACTTGTGACAGAACGCTTATAAACCATGCTAAGGGCTTATGCCTTGCAGATGGGGTGTTTTTAAAAGCATATCCCTTCTAGCTGTGTTGCCTTGGCTCTTCAAAGCTGAAAATTTCTAAAGACATTTCAGGGAATCTGGTTTGAATGCCTGCCTGGAGGTGTGCAGCTGTCACACAAGTAAGGCTGCCTTGAAGCCTTTCAAGAGTGAAGGCAAAAGTCAGTATTCCTTAAATTATGTAGATTAACAGAGAGGATGTGGAGATGAAAGAAAAGTATGAAAAAGCAGTACAGAACCATTAGGATGTCCTGGCTTCTTGATTTGTGTAACTAAACAGAACAAATGTAAAAGCAAGGTTTCCAGGTTTGCTGTTTGTACTTGGGAAATCTCTGCTCAGATACAAAAGGATGTAAAAGCCTATCCAAGTATTTGGAACAAGCAGCTATCAAACATAATCCAGAAGAGATAACTGAGGGGCAATAAGTCTGGAAGCAAAAATTCACAACAGGAAATACATGTTTAAAATGCAGGTGCTGTATCTGATTGACCAGGGACATAAGATTGAGTTATTACAGATGAAGTCCTTAACTCAATGTACAGCTGCAGACAAGAGCTGCTTTTGAGGTGATAGCAAACACACTGCACTTTCAAATTTAAAGAGACAGCTTTTTAATTGATAGATTTAAGATACGCTTTTAGCAATGAATCCCATCTTAATTGCTTTCCCAGTCCTTTTTCACAGTGGTTGGCTCTTTCATTTATACAGCCAAAATGGAATTCCTGGGCATCCAAGACACCCTCACAAGGTTCACTGCCATCATCTCCTGGCTTCCTTTGGATCCTGCTGTGGCTTTGACACAGGCAGGCGTGATTTTACATGATGAGACAGAAAGGGTGATACAAAGCTCTTACTTGGACAGTTTATAGTAGAACCTCATCTTCTCTTGAGCAGCTGCCTGGACACAGGCAAATACACATGGATCTTTTAATCACACATCTATATTCTCCACATGGCCCAGCAGCAAGGCAGAGTGCTGGTGGTTTTACTCTGCCACCAGATTGTCCCAGGCTTTGCTTTGTCAAGGAGCCAGATGTACTGAGGACTAGCAGGCATGATGTCCCCTGCTGCTCCTCTCTGCTAATTGTGTGCAACAGGGCACCCAAACCCTGCCCTTATCTTTACCCATTTCTCCTATTCCAATTCAATTCAAGCTGGCATCTTGCCTACAAAGCCTCTCAGCTAAATCCTGATAAAACTAGGAGTCAGCTCCTCAGCTAAATTGCAGATACCTCTGAAGTCCTGATCACCTCAGGTCATGTTTCCTCTGGTGCTTTCTGTCTGGGAGGTCTCCACCTCAGCACAGGGAGAGTTACAAGAAACACATGCCTAAGGTTCCATAGCCTGTGGCCTGCTGTGGCACAGCTGCTGACTTCCCACTGCTTGTCCTGGATACTTTACCCTATGTCCACCTTAAAGCTGTTGGGATTCTTTTGGGGTTTTTTGCTCTGTTCACAGAGCAGCCAGCCTAGCTGTGCTTCCTTGAGACACCTGCAGAACAGGAAATGGCCCCGTATCTCACAGAAGAGAGGGCAGAGGCCACTGTTTGTGCAGAACATAGAGAGGATACTGTTTGTGCAGTGCGTGGAAGAGGACCAACACCACAGCTCTTCTATGGTGCTCTGAATAAAACCAGAGCCTAGTGGCTGGGCCCAGCAGAACAAACCATGTCATTTTTGTGTGGAAGAACGTTCAGCCTGACTATCCAGTCAGCAATGGCCTGCTCCTACAGCATCACCCTGCAAACTGCTGTGTTCATTGGCATGCTTCCCTGTTTATTTAGGTGTGACAGGTTTCCATTGTTATTTGGATCAAACCTGCCTCATTATGTTCATTCCAAGCACTGCTTGCGTGCTGTTTTGTTGACATCTCCTAGGCATGCAGGACACCAAGGAGATTAATAACATTCATCCAAATGTTTTCACAGAGGTCGGTGCAAGAAAGAAATACTGGTTCTGACCTTGCAGACTTGAGAGACAGATAAGAGGCATTTGGAATGTGAAGGGACTTAAGCCTTATTGCAGCAGAGGGCGAATGTTATGATCCACAGGATTTCAAGCTGGTTTTCTTTTCTGGAAGCTCAGTGCTACTCCCTCTAATGCAGGACCTCAGGGCAGAACTGCTCTGTGCAGTTGCAGCCTACAAAGGAGGGTGGTTAAGCACTGCAGAAAAAGCCTCATGCAGTGAGTCTCTTCAGAGTATCACCTCACCATCATCTTCAGCACACAGACTGTCCAGCTCTGTTCATCTTTAATCTATGCTTTTCACCTGCAATACACCTGGGAAGTGATACTGGGACACTGGCACACACAGTAATACTTCGGGATCTCAGTGTTCAAAAGCTTGCAGGAGGTATGGCAGGAACAACCACAGCAGATTTTAACTCTCTGGAGCCAGAAAGGACATCATTTACATGCTCCCTAAGAAGAACCTGTGCTGGCACTCACAATAATGTAAATTTTTAAAAAATGAAAGTAACCTAACTTTGGAGAATAGAACTGAAAATGATGAAGATGTATATGCAAGGTTTTGGATGGGTTTCCAGCATCATCAGGACCTCCCAGGAGTTTCTGTATTTCAGGACTAAACTTTTAAAAGTGCAGTTACATGTGCTGATGATGGGGTTCCTGACACACAAACACACAGTGAGGCTCCATCCTCAAATATCAGCCCTTCCATTAGCTCTGTTCCCAAATCCCAAGGGGGGTCCAGCCTGCCTAACCCTGAGCATACATGGCACAACCCTCATAGAACTGAGAGGCCTCTGACCCCATGAAGGCCACCTTTGGGAAGCTCCTGAGGGCAAGGTCTGAGTTTTGCACAGCTGTGTACCTGGCTCAAGAGTGACCTGCTGCTGGGGACACAGGAAGGGTTGCTGCTTCCCTGCCATCTGCAGGCACAGCAGCCCTGTGACATCCCATCTGTCCACCTGATGGCAAAGCCACCACTCCTGTAGAGCCACTTGTAGCTTCAGAGCTATGGAATTGCCACAATGTGTGCCACCAAGGCCATTTCCAAGCAGTGACTCAGTTACAGACAAACTCCTTCTGCCTGGCTTGCTTCCTCTTTTCCCACTTCCCATAAAGCCAAATTTGCCTCCTGCATCAGAAGAACTGGAGAGAGATTTCTTCCTGCTGCCAAAGTGGAATTCATTGTCTTTCACCATGCCATTCTGGCCCTTGACACCTTCCTGTGCATCCTATTCTGTCTCAGATACATCTATGTAAAACCAGGCTCAGCATTCAGTAAATTTCCAGGTAAGAAATACCTGACTTTCAACATGTTACCCCGTGGTTCAGTACCTGGGGTCCCCACATCTGAATTATATTTGTTCCCTTGGCTTTTGAGGCTGTGCTGGTTTTGCCATCTATGCCTGGCTGCAGTTTCTCAGCAGCTGATGTCCAAGGTTCTTGTTCTTTGTTGCTTGATTTGAGCACTTCATCTTCCAGCTGAGGAGGTATAACCTTGTCCTTTCCACCCTCCAAGACTTGACTACTCCTGTCCCTAACAACCTGACCTAATTAGATTGGCTTAGAATGGAGGTTGGATTAAGCGGCCTTTGGAGGCACCTTCAAATTTAAATCATTCCTTAGTTTTGGTGCCTGCAGTAAATTGAAGTGGATGATAAAGGATGAGGTTAACCAGGCAGCAGGAGTGTGTGAGACACCCCTGAGGTGATGAAAGCAAGATTGAGAGGGCTGGCAGCTGGGCAATAGAGCCACCTGAGAAAGGCTCAGCAAGCCATTTGTTGCCAAGAAGGCTGAAGGACAATCTATGATGTGGAGCCCCTCAGTACCAGGCAGGAAACTGATAAAGTAATCCGAGCATTTGAAAAAATCACCTGAGCAGAACTGCATTATTTGGAAATAGAAATATAAAACTTCAGTAAGGGCACTTTACATCATCAGGATGGGTTACAAATTAAACACTGCACTTTTAAAGATCAGAGACTTCTTCTCTGCTTTTCTTGGATGAAAACAAAACAGCAGTTCCATGGAGAAGAAAAAAGTTCGTTTGTATTAAACACAGCACAGTCTGTGCATACACAGCACCCCATCCATACAGGAGAAAATTAGACAGGCATGAGTAAGGACTTCAATACAGTTGACTTAATTATTTTATATTTTGACCAGCACAGATTAAAGGTATTTGTTTCGTTTCCTTACAAAGTACAAACCTAGATCTACCATTATCAAGTCTAGAAGAGAAGGAAATATTAAGGTAAGGTAAGGTTCACGCTGTTTTTGGATGAAGACAGGGTGCAAAACCCATGAGTGATTTCATTAAGAAAATAAAGATTTACAAAAGAATTTACCAACACATAGGCAACAAGTGGAAGAGTGCAGAGTTACACTTCCAGGGCCAGTTGGGCATGGGACACATGGAGATTTTATGTGAAGGCTTTTTGTTTTCTTTCTAACAAGATGTGATTCTATGAGTGGAAATCGTGTTTATGATCTTTTTCATAAGCCTTTAAAGCCACTTGTTAGTGTTGGACACCAAGAAGGATGTTAGCGATGAAGTAACAAAAGAAGAAACCTAACAATCATTAAAACATGCCACAAGAATAGAGTAAAACACATATGCCTTGTGATAATTATTATCCAGAAAAAGGTGATTTCATCTTTGAGGGATACGAGTGAGGTCCAATGATCTGCCCTCTCAGTGAGGGTAGGGGATGGAGAGCCATACAGCAGCAAAGACCCGAGGGTTACTGATTTATTAGAAACCACAGAAGCACCTGAGGATGGTCCCACAGGAATTAGAGCTTCTTGCTACAAAAAGGCTGTGGGATCAATATTCCAATTGAATGCTTTTACACCAATGCATGCAGTGTGGGCAAAAAATGGGGGCAGCTGGAAGCCCAGGAAGGCTGGATATCTAGCAAGGAGGAAATCCTAAAGGTACAGAAATGTCCCCATGTGCTGAAAGTTGAGCCACCAGGGGAGAAGACTGGCCTGGCTGAACAGAGAGTTTTGACTGATAGGGAAAATTTAGAGGTTGTGACTAGAAGAAGGTGCAGGTGATTCAGGAGGACTAAGACTGTGAAATTATGCAGGGAGAAAATTAAAAGGGCCAGAACCCAACTACAAATTAATCTGGCTACCACTGTAAAAGGCAATAAAAATGCTGCTATAAATACAAACAGCAAAAAAAGGAGGGCGAAGGAGAATTTTATCCATTACTGGACATGGTGGAAACATAGCAACGAAGGATAAGAAAGGCTGAGGTGCTTTATGCCTTTTTTGCCTCAGTCTGTAATAGTAACACCATTGTTCTCGGGGCACACAGCCCTGTGAGCAGGAAGACAGGGATGGGGAGCAGAATGAAGCCCCTGTGATCCAAAGGGAAATGGTCAGTGCATTTCCTTCTGCACCACTGGGATGTACACAGGTCTGTGGGCCAGATGGGATCCACCCAAGGGCACGGAGGGAGCTGGTGGAAGTGCTCACCAGACCTCTTCCACCATTTACCACCAGCCCTGGCTCACCAGGGAGGTTCCAGCTGACTGGAGGTTGGCAAAAACAATGCCCATCTACAAGCAGGGCCAAAAGAAAGATCCAGGGAACTGCAGGCCTGGCAGCGTGACCTCAGTGCTGTGGAAGGTCATGGAGCAGATCATCCTGAGTGCCATCATGGACACAGGCAGGAAATCAGGGGATCTGTGAAAGGCAGGTCCTGCTTGACCCACCTGACCTCCTTATGTGACAAGGTGACCAGGTAGTAGGTGAGGGAAAGGCTGGGAATGTGTCTGCTTGGACTTCAGCAAAGCCTTTGACACCATTTCCCACAGCATCTCCTGGGAAAAACTGGCTGCTCATGGGTGCACTCTTCACTGGGTGGACACTGGCTGGGTGGCCAAGCCCAGGGAGTGGGGGTGAGTGGTGCCACATCCAGCTGGTGGCTGTCACCAGAGGTGTCTCCAGGGCTCAGTGTTGGACCCAGTCCTGTTTATTTTTATTGATGATCTGGATGAGAGGATCAAAAGTACCCTCAGCCAGTTTGCAGATGGCACCAAGCTGGGTGGGAGTGCTGATCTGCTGGAGGGCAGGAAGGCTCTGCAGAGGGATCTGCACAGGCTGGATCCATGGAATGAGGCCAGTGGTGTGAGGGTCAGCAAGGCCAAGTGCTGGATCCTGCCCTTGGATCAAAACAACCTCCTGCAGCTCTAGGCTGGACAGAGTGGCTGGAAATCTGCTGAGAGGGAAAGGCCCTGGGGATGCTGATCAACAGTGGCTGAACATGAGCCAGGGTGTGCCCAGGTGGCCAAGAAGGCCAAAGAACATCCTGAATGTATCAGTAATGGTGTGGCCAGCAGGACCAGGGCAGTGACTGCCCCTCTGTGCTGGGCACTGGGGAGGCCACACCCAATCCTGGGTTCAGTTTTGGACCACTTATTACAGGAAAGACACTGAGGTGCTGGAGTGAGTCCAGAGGAGGAGAACAGAGCTGGGGAAGGATCTGGAGCACAAGTCTTGTCTGGAGCAGCTGAGGGAGCTGGGGGTGTTTAGCCTAGAGAACAGGAGACTTAGAAGGGACCTTGTCACTCTCTACAAATGGCCTGAAAGGAGGGTGTAGACAGATGGGGCTCAGTCTCTTCTTCCAGGAAAACAAGCAAAGGAACAAAAGGAAATGGCCTCAATTTCTGTCAGGGGTTGTTTAGATCAGATATTAGGAAAAGGTTATTCTCTGATATGCTTGCCAAGCACTAGAACAGGCTGCCCAGGGAAGTGGCAGAGTCACCACGTCTGGAGGAATTTAAAAGTTGTGTAGAAGTGACACTTAGGGACATGGTTGAGTGGTGGAGTTGGCAGTGCTGAGCTAATGATTGCACTTCATGATCTAAAGTTCTTTTCCAACCTAAACGACTCTGTGATTCTATGATTCTAAGCAACAATCCCAAGCAGCAACCATCTGCACTGACAGCTATATTAATTCATCTGAACTTGGATGGAGAGAGGGGCATCAGAGCTTTAACTTCAATTCAAGTTACTTTCCAAAATCAACATTCACCAAAGTCTTGTTGAAATGAGTAGGCACAGAGCCAGGTTTGCACATTCATACCACTATGTTCAGCTCCTATTGAAGCTAATGCAAGATCTGCTATTAGCTGGAGTTGAGTTTTTTTGCACACAGCTGATGTCTGGTGAGATTTGGGAATGGTATTTGGAACTTGATGACTCTGAATCTGGTTGATTTATTATATCATTAACTTGTGTTTTTCATGCTTTTGAGATATAGTTGTGATAGCTGACAAATCTGTTTTGCTTCCCAATTTCACATCCAGCTTTTAGACGCCTAATTCTACTCTAGTAGAATCACACTATGTATTAACTGAGACAGCCTCATGCTTGAAATTCATTCTGGACCTCGACCTTCCCAGAAAAGGCAAGTGATGGACTGGTTTCTTCAGTTATTTTCTCATGTCAAGCTGCATAAACTGAACATGGGGCTCCGAAATCAGGTACCTCTTCATTGTTGGATATGTATCAGCAAGGCCAGTCTTGTGGACATCCGGTTGGCACGTGTTCCTAGAGGTCTCTCCTATTCCAGCACTCAGTTATCCAGACTATGGCATTCTGAGCTGTACCTTGGCAGTCTTTGTGCCTTGCCTGCTGACATCTCACCAGCTGTGCCAGAAGTTGTTTCAGGGAACATAAAGTAAGACTGCTGTGTCTGTCCACCCCAAAAGCCTGGCACAAAGCATCCCAGCCCTTCCAAAGCCTCACGTGCTGCACACAGGGAACCACAATGCATATTCCAGTACCTTGTGACCCACTGTACTTTCCATTCCTCTCATAGGATTATAAGGAACTGAAGCTCCATTAAAAGCTCGTAATTGAGTTTCCTATTTCTTTGCTGTTTTCCTCAAGGGCTCACACATTTCAGTGCATTTTGGTCACAGACTGTGAGGGACTGGGGTGAGAAAGAGGGCAGAGTGAGATACTTTCCTCCTTTCCCAAAACTGCAATCACATCAAAACATACCATATTTTTTATGGCAGAAATTGCATTTGTCACAACCCAGGAAAAATCCCTTTGCATGCTGCTGTTTCCCCTCATGTGAACACTGTTGAAAGCCTCTTCTCGACACTGTGGCTCTATGTTTTGCATTCCTCCTCTCTGAACAACACCATGGGTCTATCCCAACTCACAGCCCTCAGTCATCACTCTAGGTCCATGGATTGCTTCAGCAGGGCAGATGCACCATGCAGTTCAGGAGAGCTTGTCTGGCTGTCCTGCTCCAGACTGCAGTGTTCATTCATGATCCAAATGATGGGGATGCCCTTGCACAGCCCTCATCTGCTGATTTGTTTTGCCTAAGTTATTTGCTCTCCATCCCAAGTAAACAGCCCATCCTGTTTCAAACAGTCACCTGTGGTCCTAGCTGTGCTTCTTTTATACCCTTGTTTTTCTCTTTGCCTTTGGTTAGCAACTCCACTCTGTATCATTCAAGTAATGACTCCTTTCACATCTTTTGTCTGTAAGTTTTGCACAATTTTTAACTAGTTAACCCCAGTTTAGATTGGTTATGTGCTTTTCCTAATGCCCAGCAGTTTCTCTCACTACTGTTTTGTTAGTTGCCCTCCAGTGGATTCTCCATCCACAGAGATTCAGACAGATTCATAGCATTAATATTCAGTGTTGGCAACAGTTCTGACCTAAGCGGGAGGCTGAACTGGATATTTGGGTTACATAGGATTCTCCACACTGTTATTTCTATGATTCCTGCATGACACAGCACCTCAAGGGTGCTTTCTCTGTGTTTGGGACCTCTGAACTATTACATCGTATAGTCTTTGAATTACAACTTTGTGCAGAGTCTCTGCTTTGTTAGGCCTACTTGTTCATGCTCAGAGAAAGACCTTCACAGGAACTAAAATAGTGTAGGATTTCAATGAAAAAGGATGTTCTACTAAAACTCAGCCACACTGACAACCTGTCTGCCAGGGAATAGATTTAACAACACTCCTCCATCACTTGATCACGCGATGCAAAACTTCCAGCAGGCTGTGTCCTTTCCTGCCATCACATAGTTATTTTGTTGTTGGTTCCAGGCTGGAGAGCCAGTGGAATGCATTCTTGCAAAGCCTAATCTTAAAACCATTGAGATTTGTACAAAGTATTGGATCAGTTCTGCATCCTAATTCCAGAAATGGGCAGATGGCAGAGAGCAGAGCATATTCTAAGAGAACATATTGGAATGTCATAAGAAGCAATAATGAGTAAAATTTGTTTTCATAGTGAAACATTTAATATGCATGACATACACTGCACAATTACTCACATTCTTAAAATGAAATGGATAAATGTTTCCAGCAGGCATCATCTTCCAACAATTCTTTCAAGTTGATGCCAAAGGAAAAAAAAGTAAAAAAGCAGCTAGTAAAATTTCTGTACAGAACATACCAATATTGTCTCCAAAGCTATCAGACATGTTTTCATGAAGATTAAAGTCAGGTTAAAAGAGAGGCATCCAAAATATATTTTTTCTAAGGGTGGGGATTAGTAAGTGAATCACGTAGGACCACTGTTTCACGTAAGATATTCTGTTTCCATTAGAAAAGGGCTGTGGATGAGTTCAAGATCCAAACCATATTTATCTGTATTTCAATTCTAATTTAGCTTAAGCTAGGTCCAGACCTGAACAAATGTCCCACTACATGTGACTCCCAAATGGGTGAATGTTTGCAGAGTGTAACTCTGTGTGGTCTCTCCTGTTAGTGTAGCTGGCAACATCAAAATCTGTCTATATTTAAACAAGGTGCTTCCATCCCAGATTTGCAGAACTAAAAGCAAAGAAGCTGATGATCTACTTTCTGAATGCCTTTATGTTACTAGGTCCATCCTTCTTGCACACACAGTACTCTAAGCAATCCCAAACACTGTCTAGTCAATGTCTAGCCATCTTTCAGGTTCCTTTATCTGTCTCTTCAGCTGCTATCTGTGCAACTCATTCCAAGTGATTCTAGAAAATGTGCCCCAATCTTTTTGCTTTAAGAAGCTGGTGCTAACTTTACACTGAAATAATCTGTTGTTACTGCCCCACCCCTGCATGTCTGCTTCTCTGTCTAACCAATATTTTATCATTTCTTGCTTGTCTAGAAAATGCCCAGCACATGCCAGATGCTGACACAAATACATAATAATGTTCAGTTTGCAGGCTGGGATCATATCTGGGTTTTACAAGTGAAAACAATATTTTAGCTATTGCCCACTATTACTGATCTGCTTCTGAGCAGTGATTTCAGATGGCACCTTGGCAACATTGCAAACTCACCAGGAACCTTCAAAATTTGGGCCTGTGATTGCTGAAGTGGTGAGTGCAGGGCAACAATCAGCATCCAAGATTGAAACAGGCCATCTAACAAACCAGCTGCCCTGGATTCGAACACAGCTATGCAAAACTGGGCAGAGAGATCCAGCCTCAAGACTGGGCAGATCTTGGGAATGACAAGGATTGTTGCAATTTCAACTCTCAGGTTCATGCACACAAAATGTTCACAGATTCTTTGTTATGCTCAATTTTCACAGCTTTTTCAAGACTTCTGCTTGAAGCTGGTAGTGTTCTTGTTTACTTCAGCAGTTGTTTTTCCTCTCTCAGCTGCTCTATTACTCTGTGTATTTTTTCCAAGATGCTTTCCTCTCCTTTTCTGTCTCTTCCTCTTACATATTTTTAATTTGCTCAGTCTTCTTATCATTTGACATATCAGTCATGGTTGCTACCTATTGTTTGCAGCAGTAACGTATTGCTTGCCTACACTTGTAGTTGGACACCAGTAAATAATGTGGAATTTAACCCTCTGCTCCATCCACTGACTTTTTCCATCTCAAAGGCATGGACACTGACATGGCTGCAGATTCAATTGCTTTGTCCTACTTTTCTTCCCTTGAGGAAGCACCTTTGTGGGTACCAACTGTTTTACAGCTTGCCCAGTGGATCAGGTGTAAGTGATCTGGGCAATGGGATATCTGGTTCTGTCACACACAAATGTGTCATGCACAGGGCCTTATATCCTACATCAAATCCTATTTAGGAGAAATTATTAAGTTAATAAGTTGCTGAAATCAATAGTTAGAAGGTAGATATTGCCTGTCATATTAACGAATGATAAAAAAACATTATCTCATGCTATAAACTGTTGGGTCGGACAATCCACCAGCCTTATTAGACAATTCTCAAAGTGACTAATGATGTGCCAAAAGTATCAGAGGGAATGAATGGCCTATAATTTTCCTTCAGCTTTTCTCTCTCTCTAAAAATGATCTATAACATTCCTGCAGTGTTTTCTGGTGATTACTCATTGGGTTACTCATTATGCACTAAATTGCCAGGTAAGTAAGTGTCTGTGAAATGCTGGCCCACTCTGTTTTTATGGCATGTCACCCAGCCATGTACCTATGAGGAGTTAGAGCCGTAACACCTCCCTGACCTAAACTGTTCATGAAGAATAATGCTCTGTGCTGCAGCATTTCATCCCTAATGCTCCCAGAAAGAGCAGCAAAATGTTTATAATCAAGTGGTAATTGACAGCCTCTGCTGAAATCAAGATCACTACTTCATCATTAAAAGATTCTTAGGTAACTTCACACAGGATGTACAAAAAAAGCTAAGAACTTTGTTTTCAGGTCAACTTGTTTTAGACTTCTTTGTCTTCTTCCGGATTCTTAACTCTCTTAACTCTTCTTTCCTGCATATTTTCTCCTTTACACAGTCCAAAATTCTTCAGACAGGGATTGTCTTTTTTTTTTTTCATGTATGTATTTTACTATGCCCTCAGTTCTCCAGCCTGAGGCCTCTAAACATAAAGAAATAAAAATATTATTACTTAGGATAATAGAATAATGAATTGTCCTTAGAAACCTCATTAATTCCATGTGCCCCACTGTGTGTCCTGTTTTTGTCCCCTCCTTTTGACCGATGACAGGGCATATGAAAAAAGATGCTTGATTCAGGGTTACCCTGCAGAGACTGGTTTGCTATTCTAACCAAGTTCTGGGAATAACAGCACATTTTTCATCTTGGAGAAACAAGATACAATAATAAAGAATATTAATTAAATATTGTATTGTGTTCTCATCTTTGGTGAGCCTGAAACTATTTTCCACACTAAAAGAAAATAAATAATTAATAAAGAAAGCTCTTTTGTAAAGGAACACAAGCTGAAAAACATCCTATAAAGTTACAAAGTAAAATGCAGTGTGTTTTTATAATGGCCCGTGAAATGCTTATAAATATTGTTTATTTTCAGTACCATGGACCTCTGAACATGCAGTAGATGACAATGAAGTATCTGATTAATTTTTATAGGTATTTTTCTCTACAGAACCTGGTTGCATATTTATTGAAGCACGCCACATGCCAATTCTTCTCTGTTTGTCATAGTAACCACAGCCAAATGCCATCTCAGCTGAAAAAAAGTGTCCTACAAAGACTGGAATGCATCACTCAACTCAAAAAAATAAGGGATTGTAATGCCAGTGTGTTCACTGTTTTTGAAAGGAAAAACATAATGTTTTAAAGCATTCAATACATGCAGGAAGCATACTTCAGGATGCCTCTCCTGGTGTTTTTCTTCCCTTACTGCACTGCAGACAACCCCATGTTGTTATTTCCCTTTTTTTCCATATCCTAAGTGTAGTTCCCCCACTCTAGAAACATTTAAGCACAATGGGAAAAATATTTTGTCCTTTGCAGTGTGTAGCAATTTCCTCTGAAATGCCCTCTCACTGGAGAAAAAGAGCCTGAGTCTGCCTGGCAGCACAAAGTCCCATTTTCCAGTGGTGATGCACAGCTCACAGGGTGCTGCTTGTTTCAGAGACCATTCATCCAGGAAGAAAACTGGTCTTACCATCGGAAGGTAGCCTCCAGGTTGCCTCAGGAAAGACAGAGGAGCCCTCGTGCCCCACCTCAGCCAGAGGGAAACCTGCAAGTTTGGATGTTGCAACACCCTGGTTACACAGCTCTGGTTCAATTACTCCTCTGTGCATGAGACAGTATACAAATACACACATAAATTAGAAATTCTTACTTGTATAACTCTGACTTGCAGGGCAGCTGAGCCCCAAACCAGCCCAAATAATCAGACATTTTTAGCCCTAGTCTTTAAGAACATTTAAAAGCCTAACTCTGGAGCTGGTGTGCTTCATCTTTTGATACATTAAGAGCCTACTCATTGATAATCCTTAGATGGCTTCAGATGGCTTAGTTTATTTATCTGATCTCCCAGAAAGCAAGAGCAGAACCATTCTCCAGTGGTTTACAGCACATTACAGTGAATATTTACATAAAAGATTTTAACAGCTATACAAAATTCATGGAAATGAGTTATCTTCTCCTAAGCCTCAGTTTTTTGGCGTCTTGTGTCTATGTATTTGGCATAGGCTGCAAGGAAAAGAGTTTTGCTTTGCCTGATGCATTTCTGACATATTTTGTTAATAGGTTCTTAACAGTTCATTGAATCCTGTGGAATTCTCTAATTTCCTGTTTTTATTTGTTGTTTGCTCCATAAGAGAGGCACATGGTGTGAAGGGATTCAGCTGCAATCTTAGCATCAGCCTGCTCTTCTGAGGAAGGGAACCTCGGCTGTTCTGGAGTGCTGGGGCTCAGCCTTGGCCAAACTTCTTCTTGGAGGGTGGGAGTGACCATTAAGGTAAAGTGGCAGACTAATTGAAATAGAAATAGTGTTACAAAGTAAAAAGGTAATTGTAAATTCAGATGGAACGTGTAGACAGTACCAGATTTATCAAAATACCTAAGGAGATGTAGCCCTTACATTAACCACAAAAATGAGTATCAAGTGGTCTGCCATGGGACAGCTGCTGAATTGTCTTTTGGAGGACTTGGTGGCTTTCTCAGGGTGTCTCCTCAAAGCTGATCTGGGTCTCAAGGCCCTCAGTGTGGCTCTGACTCCCCTCACACAAGTTCCAGTTGGCCACTGAGCTGTGTGACCTGGAAGCCCTCCAGCAACCATGGGCACAGGACAGAGCTCTGGGGCTTGAACAGCTAAAAAGGGCAGAGGGCACCTTGTTTGGGTGGTGATTAACCCTGCTGCAGCAGAACTGAGGAAAGGGATCCCTGGAGGCTGGTTTTCACTGTGAGTTTCACTGTTTGGACTGGTAAGGTGTAGGACAGAGGTGCAGCCTTGAAGGATGGGTGAGCCCTGAAGTTTTGATCCAAAACTGCAGGCAGTAGTAGTTATAACCAGACACACGAGAGTTGTGCTAGTGTAACAGCACAGATGCAGTAAAATTCACACCATCTAACTGGGTTTGGATTGAGGGAGATGCCAGAACAAGGGAGCCATCTGTAAGGCTCTCACCTTCAACTGCAGCTAAGAAACAACTTCCTCCTCCACAACCTGTGCAGTAGCTCTGCATCTGTGCTATCTTGCTATTTGGCAGGATCTCTTGGAAAAAATAGAACATAAACACTCCAACAACGCAGAACAGCATACTTTTTGGCAGATCCTTCTTAACCAGACATGTCTAGGTCTGCAGGCAGCGGGTCCTCTGTGGCCAGTGGACATTTTGGAGAGTTGGAGCATGCACCTGGAGCAGCCCCAGCCCGCTTGCTGCATTAGCACAGATTCAATCAGTCGTCACTTGGAAATAACAGCAATGGAGAAGAGGCTGGAAACACAGGTGCAGAGTGAGGGATGACAGGAACTTCCACCACAGTCATAACTCTGGGGGGACAAGCAGACACTCACCCCATCCCCAAAGTCGATTTTCCCTCATGTATCTCAAGCCAGAATTCAGTTACCCATAGACAGGGTACATGGTGGGAGCTGCCTGGCACACTGAAAGAGATGACAGGAAAAAGTAGTGTGAAGAATGCAGTTTTCCAGAAAACCTGCTATGCTTCTAAATTCTTCTAAAAATACTATTCCTTTGTCTCTGCTTCTTCTGCACTCCCTCTTTCTACCTCTTTATTGGCAGGGGGCACTGAAAGTGGGAACAGCAGAAGGAGTTGGTGGGAGAGCTGCGGCCTGACCTCTCCTACAGGAAGGTGTCCCACCAAAATGACGTTTCATCAACTGCTCTGCTTTCCTCTTTTGATAAATTTAAGACATGAACAGACACCCTTCTCCACTCACCACCATTCAGCAGGAAAGAGAAAGGATGGGAAAAGAAAATAACATGAGCACTGCACATGTAATTTGAAATTTTTTTGCACTGTTTAGAGGATTTGGGGATTTGAAGACCACCTGCATCTCACCGTCTGCATCTCTGCATGCTCTGGGATCACAGCCACACAACAGGGCAGCCCCCCCTGCCCAGGGCAGTGTCACTGCTGCATCAACTGCACGTGTCAGTGCACCTGCAAGGGTGGCTGCAAACCCAGGGGAGTTGCTGGCAATGGTTCCAGGGTCTCTGCACCTGGCAGGCAGTGGGATACCATTAGTCAGGATTGCTGTGCATTGCTAATCTCATCTGAGTCTCATCTACCCTTCTCCAGGCAAATGTGGCAGCCTATGCAGGAACAAGTGGTGGAGGGTGCACTGAAACATGTCTCGGTTTTCTGGTTTCTTGGTTCATCGAGACAGATCTGGCTGGAGCATTCAGGTTTTGGCCACAAAATTTGGGCCTTGCCCTGTGCAGATTTGAGATGTTACAAATGTGCACACCTACCTGTCAGAGCTCAAAAGTGCTTCTGCATTCCCTGAGCCAAACACGACCTGAGAGCCTGATCCCTCAAGAAGAATTAGGAAATACGCTGAAGCCTGAGCTCAGGAATAAAAGGAAATTAGACCTGTCTGGGTTTCTTGCATGGGAATGCAATGCAATTCCAGTGCATTAGCTCTAGTCCCATCTACAAGGCAATGCTACACACTAAGGAGAGCCAAGAAAATGCTCTCAGCAGCAGCGATGTGAGTCTGTAGTATTTACATTCTTCTGACAACTCAGATTATTCAGTATTTCAATTAATGTCCCTGTGGTCTAATGATGACTCTCTTAACAGTGTTAGCATGTATATGAGAATAAAGTACATTTTGTTGCATGTTCATAATGTGAAGTAGTTGACACGCTGAGCCCAAAAGTTAGACCAAGCACAGTATCAAGTACCAAAGAGCTATAGTCTCTCAGTAATTTATGTTAAATAGGAAGAATAAAACCATGTTTTGAAGACAGTTTGGCAGAGTATGAAAGGCATATCAAAGGAAAGACAGCATTCAGGATTTCTGGCCCCAATCAGTGAGGAGTTATTCTCTCATACTTTTTTAGAAGTAGTATTTTCTAAATAATTAGACATATGCTACATAGCTAGTTACCTGCACATCAGACAGGGACAATACAGCCACTACTTCAGCAAGCATAACACTTTATTATGTAAATGTGAGACAGAGAAAGGTGTTTGAATAACACCTTTTGAATAAGTTTAACTTCTGATTAGGTCTCAGATTCCAAAATAAAAATCCATCTTGAGTCTTTTCAGCTAGGAGAAAAAAAAATTAATACAGTCTGGACATGGTTAAAGTTCAGTGTAACCTTTCCTAAGGAAAGCTGAAAGCCACTAGAACAGCATTGCAGACAACCTTGTACCCTTGCAAACATTTTTCTGAAGAGCCTGGTTTACTGTGCCCAAAGCAGCACTAAAGTCCAGAGAAAATAAAGTAACAACCCACGTGAGACACCATCAGTCGCTGACTCCAGAAGATTCATGAAGCCCATAGAGATTACACTAAAAACTGCTGCAACTGAGAAAACAAAGTTTTGTTTCAAGAGTGTTTGACTGGAATAAATGATCAGACACTGGCTTTGGCCTTTCCCCCTGGAACTGCAGCAGATTTTTTTGGTTTTCTGCTTATGTAAAGCAATAGCCTGAAATAGGACCTATTTTCAAAAGGAGTAACATAACACTTGTTGCCAGAAGATGAACAAACATCTCTGATCGCTGAGGAGCTGCTGCAGCAATGCAGTGTGGATCCTTTAGGTAGTGAGGAATCCGGTATGTTCAATGCAGCACTCCTGTGAGCTGACTTTGCTGATTTATATTAAGGGATAATATTATGAGCATCAGCAGAATATCAAGCAATTGAAGATTCATTTTTAGCAATGGGAAAATCTCTGACCCGAACAATTTTTACTTTGGAACAAATTAAGAAAACTAATTGCCTTTCTTTGCAGAGCAGTAAGTAGGATAAATCCTTCCATGGGATACACACTCCAGACATAAAACGCTGCCAAAATTGTTCCTGATTCCTGTTTGCAGTTATGAACCAGATTTAAGTAGCCCATATCTCAGACTCAAAAAAGGCAAAACTAATCATATGTGAGTCAGTTACTTCACTAAATGCAATAGCAAATGAGGGTTGTGATTTTCAAACCTGACTGTGAACTGGATGCTGGTTTCCCAGTGAGTGCCAGAAGGATTTGGGTGAAAAGGATCATGTGATAAGAGAGGTGAAGATTAGCATTTTAGCCTCTTTGAATTATCTCATTGACCTAAGGCCCACCCTTTTAAAACAAGGTAGATGGTATTATGTGGCTCATATCACACCAAAGTAATCCTCCTGAAAAAGTTCTTTTCTTTCTCATCCCCACTTGAACCCACACACACAAGGTGTGCTGGGAGTCACTTACCTGTTGTGCAGGAGAGGCAGAAAAAGAAAGCACTCTGTTCTTTCTCTGTGGTTTTTTTTTTTTTTTTATATTTCACAGGCATAAATACATGACAAAAGATTGTGAGATATCAAAATGCACATTTTTGTGAGGACAACAGAGCTTTAGTCAGATATAAACAGTCCTGAGACTTTACTTTCCAGGTTACTCTGTTCCTTCTAATGGATTTCAGTCCCTTAACTATTCAAAATATGCTAGGATAAAACAGATTTTCCCCCTCATTCATATTCTTTAAACGGGTTGAATGTCAGGGTGTAGTTTTAAAAGCCAGATAGAGCTGAACTATGCCTATACCATTACCAAAAGGAGTGAGCTCATTCTTTACCTGATGCCCAGGTCCAAGCTCCTGCTCTTTCCTCACAGCCTCCACAGCCATACAGACAGGATGACATGCACTGGAATATCTGAATACTAACCCATACCACCCCCAAAATCTAAAAAAGAATCACCTGAAGCTGATCTTAACACATTGTCCTTTATTTGTCTCTGGGTTACCCCTGCAGCCTGGGAGCCCACTGTTGATCCTGTGGGACCAGGACTCCCAGAGACAAGGGCAGAGAACAGACAGAGGGTGAAGATGAATGAGAATATTTATCACACCAGACTCAGAGAGCTAAGAAAAGGAAAGAATAAAAGATCGAGATGGAAATTGAAAGCTGTGCAGGGGACAGCAAGAAAGGTGAGGATGGGAACACAAAATAAAGGGAAATAATCTGCCCAGAGGAAGGACTCAGGGAGCTATGCACTGCATGCACAGAAATGCAGTTTGCTGGATGCACAAGAAGCAGAAATGAAGAAAAGCAGTCAGCAAAGCTCCTCACAACAGAAGAGCTGAGGAAAAGCCAGAAAAAGCCATTTGCAGAAGATAAAATTTACTAGGTAATAAAATAAATGAGAATGTGCTAAACATTGAGTAACGCACTCCGTACCTGTTAAATTTATTTATAGACAGAGAATTATATTCTCTGTGCTTCCTCAAAAGAATACACTGAAACATACTAAGCATATCTTAGTACTCAAATTTTTAGTTTTGTCCAGAAGACAAGATGCTCCTAGGTATTTTGTTAATTAAGATTATGGCCTGACTGAGCCAATAAGATTGAAGTCAATAGCATTTTTGCTGTTGAGTATTCGTCATTGTTTGCTTTTGCTTCTGAAGACTGATGGCCAACAAAACCTTTTTAAGAAATATAGGAATATAAATAAAGTAGTGCTGAAAGAAGAGGTTCTACCTCCAGGTTGATTGATTTTAGGAAAGAAGAGAAAATAATTTGTATTATTAAGAGATAATAAAGATACTGCCACTTAGACTAAATTCTTTCTCCTTTTCCCTTAATTCAAGTTCACCAACTGGGGAAGTAACTTCATAGCTAAGAAAGAAGTTCTCTTACTCAGCACACTCAAGAGTGAAAGATCACACCTCCTGTGGAAAACAGAGGTAGCAGAACAGTTGTAGAAGGGCTGAAAAAAAATAAAAAAAAGGTCTCTGCTAGGCCTTGGAAGAAAGATTTTTCTGTGAGTTTATTTCCCCCATGAACAGACTTGTTTGTACCATGTGTGTGATGCTGTGATGAAAGGGCACATACTGTATGTCCAGTAACATTCAAATCTGGAAGAGAATTGACTGTGTCATTGTCACATTAAGTCTGTGTTTGCTGAAAAAAAAAATTATCATTTTTTAAGATGTCACAAGGCCTCCTTACCTTGCATTTTTTTAATGCAATCACTTATTCCCAAATCAGAATATATTATTTAATTCCTTTTGGGGCTTTTTTCCCCCTCTGGATATGTCAAGCATTATTAACAGCAATGTAACTGTAGTCTGTAGGGTTCCAAGCTGGAACATGGAAAATCATAATGGATTAGAAACTTATACTTAAAGGCCTGCTTTTCACTGCGACACTCTAGGACCCAGGTGATTTACAGAGGTATTTTGCATAACTGAAGAGAGGAAGTAATTGCTCTAAAAATGGATACAAAAGATCCACATGGATCAGGTGGATAGAACAAGTAATAACTTATTGAGAAAACGTCTAAGAAAAATCACAAATTAGGAATGATCCACAGGTTCTATGGATCAGCTCAGACTAAAAGAAGTCAGGCAGACTTAGACCAATGAAAAAGAAATTTAACCTGAAACCAACTTTCAGGAAAGTCACAGAAAGACATATGTACATCTAAACATTATTCCATCTACATGTTTAAGATAAATTTTGATACTTGTTCGATATTTTTTAAGAATTAACTAAGAAATTGCTCTCTAGCTACAGCCACTTTTTATCAGTCATATGTTGCTTAATTTGTAGATCTTCCAGAAATAAGAAAAATATTATTAAAAGCTGAAATAAAATATTTTAGAATTATATTTCAATAAGCTAAGAAGTGATACCCAGGGCCAAATTAATCTCTGTTGCCATCACACTGACCACAACAGAATTGCATTTGGAAACTTCTGCGTCAGCCTTGCCAGCCGTGTATCCACATCTTGCAAAACTAGGAGCTAATCCAACAAGCCACATTTCTGCTGTTATTCACTCTCCTGAAAGTTCAGTTGCTGTCTCAGCTATTCAGAAGGAAACTGCATTTCAGTTCTGTCACTTGCATAGGTCTGAACTGCCAGTTGTCAGAATAGCAACAGGGCTGGGGAAGGGTCTGGAGCACAAGTCCTGTGAGGAGCAGCTGAGGGAGCTGGGGATGTTTATCCTGGAGAAAAGGAGGCTCAGGGGGTGCTTGTCACTCTCTACAACTGCCTGAAAGGAGAATGTAGCCAGGTGGGGGTTGACCTCTTCTCTCAGGGAACAAGTGACAGGACAAGAGGAAATGGCCTTGAGTTGCACCAGGGGAGGTTTAGATTGGACATCAGGAAAAGTTTCTCCACAGAAAGAGTTGCCAAGCACTGGAACAGGCTACCCACAGAAGTGGTTGAGTCACCATCCCTGGAGGTATTTAAAAGACGTGCCGATATGGCACCTAGGGACATGATTTAGTGCTGGGTTTGGCATTGCCGGAGTTGGTCTTAGAGGTTTTTTCCAGTCTTAACAATTCTGTGATTCTTACACATGAGGACCTTGTCTGTCTGCTTCATTAATGAGTGAAAATGTGAGACAGGATCTGTAAGGGCCCTGTTATAAAACTGCCCTTGAGTCAGACCAATGGTCCATTTAGTCCACTATTACATATCTGGCAGCAGTAAACGAGACACATGGCCTCGTGAGAATGGTACTTTCTGCTGTCCATCCCCCTATCCTTTCCCAGTACCCAGGACCAGGGATGTTAGTGAGTACACTTCTCCTTTGTTTCTTCCAGATTCTCATTACGCACATGCCTTTGTCACATCCTTTTGTACCTGCTTTCACCATCCTCTGTTACAATAGGCTCCCAAAGTGTTTTCCTTTTCGTAAAACTGTCTCAAACTAGCTTCATCCAGTGCCACCTACTTCTGTGTCATGGGAGTTGTGAGAACAGCCTCTATTTAATTTACCCACCACCTTCTGTGTTTCCTAAACTTAATTGTAAATCTCCTCAGCCACCTCCCCATGGACTGGGCAGTCACACTGTTTGCTGGGGCCTCACACAGGTATGAATCTATCTAGTTGTCCAAGAGTGTCTGCCTCTGAATTAAGCTAGTGAACTTCTCAGTTTAACTAAGAAGTTTATGGCAAAAAGAAATAGGCAAGAATTGCCATTTATTCAATAAATATATATTCAGGATGAAACCCAGATAGCAAGTAAAGTTTAAAGGGCAAATATTTAAGATTCCATTTAGCCTTTGAAATACTTATTCCACTAGCATACAAAGGAATTCATAACTCATAATTAGGGACTCATACTAAAGGTATCAGTATTGCTTTTAGGCACAGACAACAGATATAGCTAAAATAGGAAGTTAAAGCACCTCCCATAGAAACTCTGTGAAACCTGTGACCACAAAACAGCCAGCAGTGGTAGATTAGAATGTCTACCTGGAGCTGAATTATGCTATCAAAGAAGATGAAGCCCAAATAATAGCCTTGCCCTGGGAACAATCAAATTGTACTAAAGACCTCTGTCATCACCTTGTCACATTAGGCCTTTGCAGCTGGGTCTAACAAGGCACTCAGAGCAGTACTTTATCTCTGCTAGGCAAAGCAATCACAGTAAAATGAAATGTATAAAGGTCCTCTAACTGCAATTACTATTTAGAAATTGTCAGTGAGATTCATATACACATTATAGGGACTGCCAAGGAATGAAGTCCACAGTATTTCTAAAACACATCACAAATGTTCTGACAGGCTTTGTGTTAAGTAAAAATCTAGTTTATCTTATTGACAAGCCTAAACAACATTCTCCACATCACCTAGTTTTTCTAGCATGACATACTATTTTGTAAAACAAATGGGAAACTAGCTGATATTTTTTCCCCTTCCAGCTGCCCTGCAAAGCCAAGCATCTAAACCAATTGCACTCACATTTCAGAAGTCACCAGCCTTGCAGGCTGAGCTCTCATCTGCCAGATTTTAGCCTGAAAGATACTGGGGAGTGGGGGGAAAGATACCAAATGTAAATTCCACTGGGGGTTATAACAGAAGCACTGAGAGCACAACAACATAAATGTAACTCTGTCATCTTGGAAGCCCCACAGGACCAGCTCACTCTCTCAGTTCCTGATGCAAAATCAGGGACTGCTGAGATGTGTCGTTTCCAACTATTCCTTGTGTTACTTGCACTCAGTGTAAACTCCTCCTGAGGCCCCATTCCTGCAAGTTGATTCTTGTGAGCCTGCACAAAATCCTATTATCTTCAGCAGGGCTTTGCGTGGGTGTAAGGGTTTGCCTGAACAGATCAGTTTGCAGAATTGAAGCCTAAGAGACTGCACTTAAGTGCATTTTCATCTCTCTCTCCTCCCTGCAGCTGGACCTTAGTTATCTCTACTCCTAAGACATCCCTCCTCCCCAAGTCAGTCAGTCAAAGCTCATATCCCAAGTTTCTCTGCACTTAAGTCCAAACATTCTTGCACCCCATCTTTTTACACTGAGGGCAATATACTTCACTCACCATTTTTTAAATTTTCCTCATTACAAGCCACCTCTTTACTCTCCATTAAAACAGACCAGCCTAGAGTCAGCCTCAGCTCATGATAACCTTCACTCACAAAGACAGGTCTGAATCACAGCTGACATTTTCTTGAACAGAAGAGACTCATGATAAGAGATTTGACTCTTTGGAGACATATATTTATGGTGAAATTCTATTCCAAAATCCATTTCTTTTGGAGTTGGTTTTGAACTTAAAAAATATTTGTTTGTACTAAATCCTACAAAATGCATTTCTAAAGAAAAGCTATTTGGTTTTCTGTCCTCTGAAGCCCGTATACTAGACTTCATTTTGAATATCTTATTCCAAGATCAAACTTGAAAAACTACTGGCAGTACCAACACTGAGGATTGATGAGTCTGCATGATTTCTGAGCCTAGTTTTCACTCCATGTGTTGTTGATTGTAACAGTTAGATTCAGGCTGGTTTGTTCTGATTCAAAAGACCTGTTGCTGGAAATTATTTATTATGCAGAAATTTGCATTTGTTTAATCTTCCATAAGGACCAATATTTTCTGAAACCTTACACTGCATGTGACATCTCCTTTTGTCTCACCAAATTCTGTACAGGGGGAAAAGCCTAAAGCATTCCGCAGTCATTGAGTATTGAGTGTGAGGAGAGTCTGTTTTATTTCTTCACATTTCACTGTAAAAAGGTGGACATCTTTTTTGAGCTAAAAATCTCTGTTGGTCAGTAAAAGTATTAGCACAGTTATTCTCAGCAATTACCACAGCTGAAACTCCTAACTACATAGAACACTCACTGGCTGAAATGTTTCTTTGACATAATCCCACGTATAATAGGCAGTTAAAGTTGGCTACTAGAATCTCCCTTCATAGTAAAAAATAACTTCAGCAGCAGATTTATTAATGAAACATGCCTTCCCACTTTTACTATAAGAATCATATCACCTGGCCTGCCCATTTATTCTATAACAAGCCTTTCCCTGAAGTTTTCTCTAAGTGTACATGGATTAAGGTAGACTCTTACAGGAACTTTTCAACAAATCCAAACACCAAAACAATCCTTTTTGCTCATTTTTCCTGTCTTCAATCCTACAAAGCCCAAGAATCACTGTAACTCCAGTAAACCAGTGTGCTGGTTTTGGCTGGAGCAGTTATCTTTCTTCACATTGACTGATATGAGGCTGTGTTTTAGCTTTGTGCTGAACACAGTGATGATAACACAGATGTTTTAGTTACTGCTGAGCAGAGCTTACACAGAGCCAAGGTCTTTTCTGCTTCTCAGACTGCCACACCGGCAGGGAAGTGGGCGTGCTTGGCAGAATGGGAGGAGACAACAGCCAGGAGAGGTGACCCCAGCTGACCAAAGGCCACTGTCCAGACCATGTGACATCATGTTCAGGATATAAAGGGGAGGGAAGAAGAGGGAAGGAGGCATGTTTGGCATGATGACATTTGTCTTCCCAAGTGACACTTAGGTGTGATGGGCACTGCTCTCCTGGAGATGGCTGAACTCCTGCCTGCCCATGGGAAGTAATGAATTAACTCCTTGTTTTGTTCTGCTTGCATGTGTGACTTCAGCTTTCCCTATGAAACTGTCTTTATCTCAGCCTTTGAGTTTTCCAGCTTTTACCCTTCCAATTCTTTCCCAGTGCCACTGGTGGGGGTGTGAGCGCGTGGCTGCCTGGGGCTTGGCTGCTGGCTGGCGTTAAACCAAGACAACCATTGATAAATCACTCACCAAACAGAGGTACTTTGAGACCCTGCAAACAAACAGGACCTGACCACAATTCACCCAAAGAGAGGTCCCACCTGGGGCATCCCAACTCCCTTCTGTCCATTTGCTGTGCCCAGGAACATGGTCCATACACACCTACCACAAAAAATGGAGTAGCTCACTTTTACCATTCTTTGGTTCTATGTAATCCCACACCCCAGAGAAAGGTGTTACGCATCATAGCTTCTGAGACACATAAGAGATAGAACAAAGTCAGGGGCAGTGGCACTTTCAGATTGATGGGTTTTAAAGTTCAGAGTAGAATGGGCACTCTCAGCTTTTGATAAATGCTGAAGGGATAGTACCTGCACACCTTACTTGCAGGAATAGGCATTAGATTCATCCCTTTGTGCATATTCAGACCTATTTCTCTCCCTCTTTCCACCTAACTGATAAAACTAAAAAGATATTGAAGTGTATTACAGCTTAACAAGATTGAAAAATTCTGATTTTTTCCATCATTTAGTTGGTCAAAGTTGAACAAATTGTAATGCACACTTTGCCATTTTTCAGTGTTAATTTTTTTATTCACTCATCTCCTCCCAAAATAACACAAGTTATATTGAAAGAAAATGTTGGTGTTTTTTTTAATTACTTCTGGGCTAAGACCAAGTTTCTAAGTGGAAGCAAATTTTCATGTCCAAGTTATAACCTCTAAAAACAACTTATAATGAGAATGCTGACACAATTATAAGTGGAGTGACATGAGTGGCGCCAATATAATGTAGTCAAAACATGTGGGAAATAAAGTATTTTGTTCCAGGAGGATATGAAATTCTCAACTCAGAATAAAGTATACGTCTGGTATTTACTGGATTCTAGCAAACATAACAATTTCTCAAACATGCAAGTGCTTTGGGGAATATAGGATTGGATTCAATCAGAATTCAAAACCTCTTCATATTGGGTACATTTGAGACAAAGGGATTCATAAGCCATGGGGGCTAACTTCTATCCTTCCTCCAGAAAGTCAAGTGGGATTTACCCCAAGTGAATAATGGTAACAGATAAAATAGGAGTTCAGCAAAATATCTACCCAGAAGAGGTGTTCAAAAGCCTACAGAAAATCAAAAATATTATAGAGCTCCTAAAAGGATGCACTGTGTAGTAACCATGTAGCATGGGAACTATAGGAACACACCAAAAAGGATGAGAATGGGAGTTTATATGTCCTTTGTGAGTCAGCAGACGTAGTTTCAATGCTGGCATCAAGCAGAGCCTGAAATGAGCTATTATCATGTTGTTCTTTATTAGTTGTTAAGCACTGACATTTTATTCAGCTCTTCACCAGAGAGCTGTTGTCCTATTGGATTTACAATTGCAGGCCCTCTGCCATTTGTTCCAGCCAACTCTTAACTCCTCTCAAACTCCTAATGTCAAGATGGATAAAGAGATCTGCCAAGACAAACCCAATGACTGCACAAAAAACTACACTGAAGCAATGATACAAGGCTTGAAATAGAGAAAGAGTTAACTGCACTTCTACAAATTACTTACTGTGGGAAATAGAGAAAAAGGAAATGTTTAAGAGTGATGTGAATGGGAAGAGATGGATTAGTAAAACAATGGATTAGTCCTCTCTGGAGGACAGGAAAATTGGCACAGAGAACTGCAGAGAACACTCGAGCTCTACCCAGGCAATAGGAAGGAATAGCTGTCAAAGCAAAAGGAGTAAGGAGGATGGAAATCAAGTCTACAGGACAGGTAGATATTGTGCCCCACAGGAAAAGAATGCAAACACAAAATAGGAAAAACCTAATGACTCACAGGGTTGTCCCTCTGCCTTTCTTTAATCTTGCCCTCAGCTGCATGGTCTCATCCTTGGGCTGACACAGGCACTCATGTGATGAGAGAGGGATCATCTTCACAAAAGAAAACTACTTGCTTGTTCCTGTTGGCTTATTTTTTATCAAATTAGCTGCTTGTGGAGCAACTGAGAGAATATAAGATGGACTGTATCTTGTCTACACCATTGAGTCACTAAACCAGTTTAGCCAGCTTCCCCCTGAAATGTAGCCCTGATGCATACAAAAGTTCTTCAGCCTTCCTCAGGGGCTCCATGGTGTAAAAGCATTTTTTTTTCTGACAGGGAGCTGCCTCACTCACTCCATTAATAGATTCACCCTTGAATGCAAGCATAATTGAACTTCAGAAGTCTTATAACGAAATCCTACTTTGTTCTCAGCCATTTTAGCAGGTACTGGTGTCTTTTTCACAATGTCTAAAAATGTGGGAAATTATTAGTGTGATAATTCACCCTTGCATGCTGCTAGCTACACAGGTGTCACTGAGCATCTCATAAATATGAAAGCCTGTAGCCTCCAGGCACTAGTTAACAAGTCTCGTCGACTTCACCTCAGCACATTTTAAGCAGGAATGACCAATAGGTAGCACAGCTGTTTATTTTTAAAATAATGCTGACATCTAGTGGCTGGCTGCACTCACAGAGGTCTGTGCAGGTCTGAAAGCTTCATCTGAGTCATCAGCCACCCTTCACCCTTTGGAGGCAAGAGGCTTCAGCTGGAAATGTCACATCTATCCCAACTATTCAAACTGTGCGCTATTGAAACAAAGAAAATGCATAGTTCTGCAGAGAACACAAGCTAAATGAAAAAAAAATATACAGGCGGGGGAAAAAAATAATTTCCCTTCTTTTGTAGTTGGAAATCACTGTGTGATAAAAGAAATTAGAGGCTAGATGATTAAAAGATGATGGGGCCAAAACTGTTGCCAGCTGGAGCTGAAGAAAAATGAAGAAGAGTCTAGACTTTCCCAGAAATATCAGATGCCTGAGAATAGTGAGATTTGGTGATCTGGAGCAAGGCACATGGAGTACTAACCCTAGGCCAACTCCTCCCCACTGTCAGCTAAGAGCACTGCTGCTCCTGGGCTGACCAGGGAGGACACTTCTTGGGTTAAAGTGTCTAAAGTGACTCATATATAAACATATGCCACAAGAAGCAAGACCTTGAGAAACCCCATAGACAGCCAAACAGGAACCTGAAACATGGCCAGGGCAAAGATCAACAGTGTCTTGTCCTGTCTTATCTGAACAGTGAACTTTCTGTTGAGAGACCAATAGGCTACAAATGAAATAAAATTATACAAGGTTAGTCCTCTTTCTTATAAAGTTCTGAAAAAAAAAATTCTACATATCTCATTTTGGCCCCATACTGCAGATCTGTTCAATTGAACTGCCAGAAAAATGGAAAAATCTTATAGATGCATCTCCTACAAATGATGATCACTGTTCAAACAACTCTCCCTCACTGCATTTGCCTTCTGATGTACCAGAAAGCAAGAACAGACCTCTTGCTTATGCAGCACATTTAGATTTTCCACAATAACCGAAACATTTGGTCCTTGAAGAAAAGACTGGAAATACTTGCATATCCACATACCAACTAAACTGCAAGACAGTTCCCTCTCTTCAGAGTTATGCAAAGCACGTCTGAGATTATCACAAAATGTTGATTGTTAAGAAGAACATAGGATGATCCTGCCTCTCTCCTGGTGCAGGAGTAAAACAAACAACCCAGAGATCAGTAAGCCAGCCTTTCTCATGCTCAAATTGCAATTGTGCTATTTTCCCATGACAGGAGGTGCATGTTCATCTGCAAACAAGTTACTGGAGTAGGAAATGGACTCCCATCTGGAGTACTCTGCCCAGCTCTGAGGTGCCCAACATAAGAAGGTCTTGGATCTGTTGGGAGTCCAAAGGAGGGACATGAAGATCAAGAGGGCTGGAACACCCCTGCTATGAAGACCAATTGAGAGAGCTGAGGTGGCTCAAGCTGAAGAAAAGAAGGCACCAGGGAGACATTATAGCACCTTACAGTACCTGAAAGGGCTACAAGAGAGCCTGACAGGGACTTTTTACAGGGGAATAGAGTGATAGAACTAGGATTAATGGCTTTAAACTGAAAGATGGCAGGTTTAGATTGGGTATTAGGAAGAAGCTGTTTACTCTGAGGGTGGTAAGACACTGGAACTGGTTTGTCCAGAGAAGCTGTGGATTCCTCATCCCTGGAAGCATGCAAGGCCAGGCTAGGCAGGGCTCTGAGCAACCTGGTCTAGTGGAAGCTGTCCCTGGCAGAGGAGTTGGAATTAGGTGATTTTTAATTTCCTTCCAACCCAAATCATTCTATGATTCCATGAAATACACTTCATACACTTATTGCATTACTTTTTTCCCATCAAGAAAGGTCAATCATTCTATGATTCCTACTTTGCAACAGTACCTGCTTTCCTTTCAGAAGAGACTTTGTGGAGGAAGGCTAGTGCCTACTTCTTCCAGGTGCCAGGGAGTGCTGGAGAGAACACGTAGCAAAGCAGAAAGCAGGATCTCACATGTGCCATTGCTCCTGCTATCCCAGGAAGTATGCAGACTGGCACTGAAAAGCTGACAGGGATGAAAGATAGTTTAGGGAGAATCACAAAAATTAGGACCATACCAAGGTTACTGATCATTCAGAAAAACCGGCATGTAGTAGAGACATGATTTCACACTTCATGGCACAAAAAATACTGTATTTCAGTGCCAGAATAACAGATATGAGTTGAACCCATCACATTAGATGACAAGAAGTCCAGATGTAGCAATCCATCTTCATCAAAATTGTAAATTTCATATATAGCAAAGTCCTGAGGCAATAGAGGCACCATGTGACTCATGTGATCTGTGCTGGTTTTCATCTCATTGCTCTTGTAGCTTTCCTACAGGCTGAAACAGAATTCTTAGCCACACTAGACACATTATTCTAAATACCTTGAACAATGAACATTGTCTTAACATATTACATAAAAAGACAAAAATGTATCTGCAAAACATTGGGCAATTAACACAAGGAATTGACACAGGAACTTTTTTCCTAAGCACTAGCAAGGACTGTTCTCTAAATCCCCAGTCCCATCATTAACACAGTAAGAGGGCATTATTTAAGACAATGTTTTTAATTTCAACTCTCATTACTTTGAAAACAATGACTCAAATCCCTGCCCAACCAAATTCAAAGTATTTACTGAAGATTCATGTGTCAAGAAGTGGAAAAAAGCCCTCCCACAGAGGTTTCATTTCTGAGTGCTGCAAATGCCTCAGCACTATTGGCAGCCAGCAGTGCAAGAGAACTCAACTAGCTCTATTCACAACTATCTGCCATCCTTACCCAATACTCCCTGTGAGGTGACTATAATGTCTTCCCAACAGAGTCCTCCACAGAACAAGGAGGAGGCTGACTCTAAAAGATAAGAAAGTATCTAGAATATTTAGAAACACTTTCAGAGTGAAGGACTCCTACACAGTAATGCAGTGTTATTATAGGCCATACACAAATAGCTGCCCAGTTCTACAATAAATACTTGCAATGACCTTTTCTACTCTGCAACAGCCAAGAAATACAAGTGCATGGAGTGACACCTAGGTATCACTGGTGATTTATCAAGTCATTGCTGAGTTGTTAACTAAAAGAATTTGATTAATTATTTCATTATGATCAAACGATAAGTAATTGATGATCGACTAGAAATTAAATGGTAATCATATGGTGATTAAGTGATCATTGAAGGGTAATTAATGAGTGATTTGAGAGACATAAATGATGACTCAGTAATTCAGACAGCTGTAAAACACTGCACTATTTATCACACTTGTAATAAATAAGAGGATATTGCAATAAACAAATAGATGAATATATATGAATGTCACTAGCACACAATATATCTTTAGGCTGTAAGTAAAACGCTCCTTACCTCACTGTAGAGATCAGACACTGGTAAAGTGTCTCTCAGCCCTGAGGAGTGACCTGGAGAGCCGTCCCTGCTGCCAAGGAGCTCAGGCCCGGCAGCACGAGAGCAACAGAGCTCAGTGGCTCGAGGCCACAGGTACTTAGAGGGCAAAGGGACAGACCTGCAGCGAAACACTGCCCGGAACTTTGCACCTGTATGGCCGTGGCAGTTTTAGCTTTGTCTGGTCCCAGCTCGGGCTGTTGCTGTTATGTCCTGACAAGACATGGCCCACGAGCCTCGGACCCTGAGGAGCTGCGGCCTCGCATGGCTCCCAGCGGGATCAGCCCGGCCGGCTGGTGGGCGCTGCCTGAGCCAAGGCCCTGCTCAGGCCCATCACCAACCAGTACACGCATCTGCTGCATTAACTTACTACTTCGGTATCGCTGCCACCACAACACTTGCATTTAGTAGCCGTACACAACATGTTTGTCTGAATATTTGTTAGGGAAAATATAAGTTATTCAAAAGTCATTGAGGTTTATCCAGGAAAAAGAAAAAAAATCTCACTTCTCTGAACTATTACATACACTGCTGAAGATTTGCCAACAGGTTGTCATGCTCTTTTATGGGAAGGTTTTCAATTAAGATCTTGCATACACTGAAGTGAAAAGCAGTGATATGAGTTATTTCATTCCACTTCTCTATGCTTCTGTACATCCTGCATTCAAAAGATCTATAATGAAAAAAGAGATCTGTTTGGAAACAGAAAAGTACTCCCCTACCTTGCACAAGGACTCCCATCCTAAATGCTGTACTGATCAATGATGCCTATGAAAGTATATTTGCAATGACTCAAGCAGAAATCAAATGCAAAACAAATCTGAACACTATCTAAACTATACTATCAATAGCAGAATTAGAAATTTCTCGACTAGATGCTAATTTCAATCCTCTTGAAGACAAAACCACACAAAAAAGGATGTTTAATTAATAATGCTAAATATCCATGCAAATTTAACTTCAGTGGAATACTCAAATTTTTAAAACTAGTCCATTGAACCCTTCATTTGATACATCACACTGATAGTACCAAGGCTTTGAGGTGATACTGACCTAAAGCAGATCAAACCTGTTGCCCAGAGCACACAGCAGCCTCTTTTTCCCAAAACTTCCATATAAGACATTAACACATCTCTTCCTTAAACCAAGGACATGACCTCCACTTGTGGAAAGCTTCAAAGTCCTCACAAAACTTCCCTGAAATTTACCTACTTAGTTAAGTGAATTGTTTCAAAGTGTCAAAACCACAAAGTCAGTTAGAAAATATATCTTGGTGTAAATTCACTTAGCTTTAAGAATTTTGTATTGGTAAACATTTATCTATGAAGATTTCTTTATAAAATCCCAAACATTGCTATTAAGTTTTTCAAAAACATTTCATAAAAAGGACATTTGATGAATTTGTGTTTGAACAGCAGTTTCAAATTTAAGTGGAATGCTTCTTAGTGGTTTTGTGGTTAGTTTTTGCCTTCAAAATGTGAACATACTGTTTCTGGATCATGTTCTGAAAAGGTTCTGAAAAAGTTCTGAAAAATCTTCATCTGTGCATTTCCCTCTCCTCACCTTCTCACATGGCATTACTACACGCTTGCAGTTTAACAGACCTTTTCAACAGTTGCTCAGACTACAAAGCAAACAGTCTCAGCAGATCTAGTAATCTAATAGAAAATGCACCCAAGCATGACCTCTGCAAGTTGATTTTCAAAATCTGAAACTGCAGCATGTTAAAAATAAGGATTTTCATAGCTCCTTAAGGATCACAAGGAAAAAAGTTGAGTTTCCTGAAAAAAGGTGCTATAAAATTAAAACACCAAGGCACAAACACATTTATAGGAATGATGGAAATACCTAGATAACTTGTTTACAAAATTTTCCCCAAACCCTAAAATGTTTGTTCACAAACAATTTAACAGATAAGCCACAAATATTCTGCTACAACAAATTGTTTGGATAAATGAAAGGCACATTACTATTAAATATTAACATAATAATTGCTGTGTGAAGATAAGGCAATACACCTTCCCTCTCCATTGCACAAGAATAACTCAATCAGAATTACTAGTTCTCCTTCTCCTGAAAGGGGACTATACCCCATACACTGACACATCTCTGAAGAAAAGTAAAATCAAGCTATATAGAAAAAGGCCTATGGTAAATTAATATTGTTCAAAGGTTTCCTTGGACAGGAGGGCAGTCTTTACATCATCACAAAAGACACTCGTACTACACGTCACTTTCAGGCAACCTACACAAACAAGTTTCCTTTCCATTATTGCAGTTACAATCACACTCACTTATAGCAAGGATATCCATCCATGTGACAGCTCTCATCACTTTTTCCCCCAGGAACTATCTCACTCGTATTCTCCAAGCTGTTCATGATCACTTCAGGGGGAAAAGCCTTTGTCAAGTACTTTCACTGTAGACAATAATCCAAGTATGAAGAAAATTGCTTCCTTTGGGAAGTATGCATGTTGGCATGAGTAATTCAACTATTTTAAGTACACTTTATGACAGTGCTAAAACATATACAAACACATATTATTTTACCTTCATTAGCAATAGCAGCTCTATCTGCCAAGTACCACTAGGATACAATCTTTGAGATATTCCTTGTCTTTTCATAGCATAAGTTTAGCTAGATGTATCTGTGCTCCAAGAGGCAGATGGATGCTTCCAGTCAGAATACAAATAGTAGAGGAAATAGAAAAGGAGCTGCAGGTCTCACTACGGGATGGCAAATGTAAAGCAGAGGAAACAGCAAAGCCATTTCACATTGAAACAGCTAGCAAAAACCTTTAAAGGTTACAGAAAATCAACATCACAAACATGCTGCAAAGTGTTACTGCTAACTTTAACTTCAAGCAGCTAACAATGTTAGGGACATGCCAGTCTCAAATTTATTCTTAATATACTCTCATTCACCTCTCTCTTAGACCTGGAGTGTGAGGGTATTAAACTAAGTTTTAAGATGAACTAAGATGAAATGAGCTTTGTTTTCAACAATGTAAAAATCATTCTGACATATTAGCCTATTAGTGAAAGCATAAAGCATTTAATTTCTTAAGGTGTGAAACAGCTTTTCTTTAGATAACACAAGTAACAGGGTTATGTACAGTCCTACCATTTCTTTACTTCAACAGCTCTCAGCTCATTAATTCCTGCCCAAGTGAGCTGATAACTAACAGCAGTCTATTAGGCACGCTGACCAAGCAGGCATGTTTTTCTTATTTAGCCTTTTCAAATACAGCTAGAGATTTCCTGTAACATTCTGTTAATTGCACCAGCTTTCAGTTCTACAGCAAACCCCTTTAACCTTTAGGATTGAGAGTCCACCTGCTTCTGATGGGTTACTTAAAAACCTGAGTCCTCAGCATAACCTCAATCCATACCTCATTTGACATCTGATCAATGATGAGCATATGAAATCACTGAAGCCAAAATGGAAGTACAATAAAAACCAAATTAGGCAGATATTATAAAAATTATTACACTTCTGTTAAATTAAGTGCAATACTGTGCTGGTTTCACCTGGGGAAGTACAGACTTAGAGATTTTTCTTTATGAGAATTGTTTCTGTGAGACTAATTGGAAGCTGGTTTGGTTATTGACAGCCTGAGAAACTAATTGGAATAAGTTAGTTTGCTCTGTGAACACACATTTTGAATGAAGTAACCTGGAAAATAGCTTCCTTTTCCAGCAGCAGTGCAGGTAACAGGGCCCAGGCCTGGCTCCACTGCAGGCCTGTGGGCCTGGCTCCACTGCAGGCCTGTGGGCCTGGCAGGGGGGCAGGGCCGGGCCCCTGTCCGGGGAGCTGGCATGGCCTGGCCTGGCAGGGAGGAGAGGTGGCCATGGGCAGGGCTGGGCCCCTGTCTGGGGAGCTGGCATGGCCCAGCAGGGAGGAGAGGTGGCCATGGGCAGGG
>VZTT01074205.1:0-27093 GCA_013400855.1 Buphagus erythrorhynchus | reverse complement strand
AAATCCCTTTGTTAAAATCATAAGGATAACTAATATAGCACTAAAATTCCTATAAACCGTAAAAAAAAACCCATGGAGGGTTAGAGTGTTCCATTTAATAAATCATTTGACCAAAAATACGTGTGTTGAAAATCTCTGACCGGAGAAAAAAATAAGATCTGGATTTTCTGAAAAAAAGATGAAAATAACTTTTGCTCTGGAACAGTTCATTCTTAAAAGTAATACCCCATGAATTTAACATAGGCCATAAGCACAGCTTTGGGAGAGCTGTGAGGATGGGAGGAGCTTCCCGACTTTGCAGGCTTTTTCCCGGGCGGATGCAAATCGTGAAAGTGAAACCACGAAAAGACTAGTTCCCCCCCCCACCCTTGTGGAAAAGTCCCTATGGCCTAACAAAAAAAAACTTCTCTCTCCAAAGTAAACTGAAAAAAAAACTGTTTAAGTTGAAAACTGACTAAAGTAGTCTTTGCATGTTTATCTTCTTGTTATAAAAGTTGGGAGGGGAGGAAAAAGTAGTCTAAAGATCTTATTCTAAATTTACTTTCTCTTTCTTTGTGTAGTTAATAAATTTTTTATACCCTTTTAAATTTTAAGCCTGCCTTACTCTTTTACTCCTAGTTCCGTCTCACAACAAAAAAAAATAAATATATTTAAATTAGCAAATCAAAACTATAACATTATTTAATACATTAGCCAAAAAATTCAAATTAAACCAAAACAGGTACCAGGATCTTAAAGTACCCCATGACTGGTAGCCAAGTCCTTCTGTTCACATGATAGCAGAATTAAGCTTCCCTGATAAACCATCATTAAGCCAAGGACCATTTCCTTCAGTTCCTCAGCAGATGTTTTCACACTGTTAGCAGCAGGGGACACACACTGCAAGCAGGGGACATGCAGCCTTGATTCACCACAGGACAAACAGTGCCTACTGGAAAGCTCTTCCATGCAGTCACTGGAGCTACAAAGATGAACCCCCATCAGTATGGGGAGGGCAGTGAATGAAGATGAGGGAGGACGTGATGACCCTCCATCAACCCCTCATGCCACTTCTTCCCTTTGAGCCAGAGTTCTGTTTCTGTGACTAGACTATGCAAAATTACTTAAAATTACAAAAGAAAAGTCTGTTACGTTCAAGGCAATCCACTCCCTACAGATTAGTCACATGAAGTATGTGAAAAATAACCTTCCTGAAGAAGCCTATGCAGACATGACTGACCAATGATAATAAATGTATACCTTATCTGTGACAACATTTACAGTCAAAGAGAAACTCCACTGAAAAAAGATAATCAGCCAATCTCTTAACAGTAACAACTTACCAGGCACTTTCCTCCTAGCTGATGGTTGAAAACGTGTTTCTATCTGCTGCTTCTGTATTTACATACGGAAGCATACATTCTTTTTATCCTAGCAAAAAATTTCTATCCCTCTGGGCTACACAGTCAGTTTCCCACCCGCAAACACAGACCAAATATAAGACAATGAAGTTTTCAAATTACAACAACTGCAAGAAACAAACAGCAGGTACCATAATATTATAGTGCAGCTAAATTTCTATTAAAAATAACACTATGTTAACAGAAGTCTTTTTTTATTTCCAAGTGTTCAAATTGTTATGACACATATGCCAATTAACCATTTTTTATTTTAACATTAAGGTAATAACAGTTGAAGGGCTTGTATTTCCAGTGGCCACTCTGCATTGGACACCACCAGAGCAAAACATGAAACATTCCACATGGCTAACAATAAGACATTTGAGTTACCAGAATTACAATCATCAACTTTTTTTTCTGCTAACAGATCACATACATACATAACCAGGGCCATTTCCTTTACAAGAAATACCAAAATTAGTACTGCATTTGTTTATTTTCAATATGAACATCTTGACATATGAGCAACATGGTACATGACAGTTTGATTATCACACATACAGTACTTTGGCAGCTCTTTGATGTGTTTTTTCCCCTAAGCTCCATAGTAGGCTTAATTTATAAAACATATTGCTAACATGCCCTGCAAAAATACCAAGAATCAAATGTATCTTTCATCACCTAAATGGGAGATGGAGCAGTGCTTTTATCTTGCATTAGACAGCCTTGTCATACATGCACAATTTTCTTCCATGGATACTTCTAAACATAACCTAGCTAACACTGTCTGAAAAAAATAATCTTTATTAAAAAAAGATTTGAATTTTCTTCTCAAATTAGAGAAGCTACAGATGATTACATTACAAATCACTACCATTTATTTCAAAATAATACTGAGTGTGTCACACTTTTATCAAGGTTACTTGCATATTACCATCTTACAAGTGTATCAGTCACCTGATCAAGTCATCCCATTTTGAGTTCATTTGTGAAACTGACTTGTCTCTTTTGATACCTACTGATAACTCATAGTTCGTGGTTAACAAACACTAATTTCTTTGAATACCTCTACCATCAATTTCCACATGAAAACTAATTGCCATATTAAACCTTTTCACTTACTCTCCCCAAATGAATTATTTTTATTTCCCACCTTCCTGAACACAACTGACCTATTAGCACAGTAATCTAAGTGAGGACAATCTTTCCTCTAATATAACCATGCACTTTTAAGTAGCCACTTCAAAATTCTGAGGTAAAATGCGTGAAATCTGGTTGCAAAATTTCAGACTTAAAGGAAGAAAATCACATTATATATAGTGCAATAAAAAACACCTAGAACCTGTCTATAGTGATCTGAAACAATTTTCTTCACTCACTCATCTGTGAAATTTTAACAGCTATTTCATATTTGTTCTATTTGGTCCAAATAGCCCAGTATGTTTTAAGAGTCACTCAAAAAAGAATGCTGTGCCCAAAACCACATCTGCTACCAGAAACATCTCTTCACCCTTTTGTTCACCCTCAAGCAGTTCTTAAAAACTTATCTTGAGCTATACAAAAACAGATCTTAATTTTATTAGCAGTATGTCAACATTGGGTAAGTTAAAAAGGTGAAGATATGTGACATATTTTAACAAAGTCACATGCACTTAATTTGATGAAGTCTCTCTTCCTCAGCCTTTAATGATTATTTGCATTGAATGATGAACTCTGCAGCACATAAATAGCATATGGCACTTACAATGTCTGCAATATAAACAACTATATCAAAATGTTCTGTAACTAAACAAACAGTAAATCTTGTTTATCTATACAAAATTTAGATACTATGTTATCATTAAATGGGAAAATTACATGAACTAATTAAGTTGGACGTTCACTAGTCTTGAAGTGTCCTTTTTTATGAAGTTGTTTTCTCTTCTTGCTTTGCTTAATTATGTCAGAAAACGAACTTCTCCCATTCTGCTTCCTTTTCTTCACTTTAGTAATTTTGTGCCAGCAAACTGATCTTGTACCATTAACATCCACTCTGGTGTGCCCCTTATATCTTCAAGTTCTCCATCACATTCTCCCTTCCATCGTTTGTGACTCTGTCACCACAAAGCCTTTCCTCTAGGGCAGCATCTTGTGTAACAGAGCTTCCACGGGGCAGAGGCTTTTCTGTCCAGGAGGTAGTGGGGCTGACCAGCCAAGCTCGCTGGGTCATGGTCTGCCATGTACTGGGTAAGCTCCCTGCGCGAGCTAAGCGCCTTCTGCACAAAGATAAGCCAGCTGTGCACACGTGAGCCACAGGAAGCAACCCGAGTTCAGTGGTCTGGGCAGGCAGTGTGGATGGGGCAGAAACACGACAGAGGTGTTTTGGCTGCAGCAGTTCTAACCCTGTTTGATTGTTTTACCTGTGTTACAGTCCAATTTAAGCATCATTGTTTATGCAATAATTTCAAATTAACAAAAACCCTACAGACAGGTAAACCGCTCCTTTTTTATAGAATAACTGGTTATTACGTGCTCCAGAATTAATTTAATGCAAACCTTGAAGAGTGTACTAACTAATAAGCACTTTGGAGCCTTTAAATACTGTCTTACTCTGAGGTATATGTCTATTACTGTAGAAGTTTACACTTCACATCTAAAGTACAAAAAAAAAAAAAGGCTACTTGCATTTTCTAGGTCAAGCAAGCTTTAGAAAAATGAGGAGAGCGTGTGTTTTGTGTTCAAGTGTTATTGTTTAGCATAATCCTTCATGCAAGTGATGCAAAAAAAGCTACATATTCAAGACTGTTTACATCTGAATAAATAGGGTAAATTAGCAAATACAGTATTGAAAATTATCTACAAAAATGTGTTTTTCCAAGTATTCACTGTTTGTATCAAGTCTTAAAGCAGACAACTGCAGGGCAATACCAAAGAAAATGGAATAAAAGGAAAAGTGAAACTGAGACATTTTAGGAAATCCCCTCAGAAAACAAATTCATATTTACTCTAAACTAAACTGAAATTAAAATAATGACTAAAGCTATTAGGTGGCCTTATCAGCAAACACCTTCAATCAAAAGGCCATAAACAAGTATGCTTTACATATTACTTGGTTTGTTTATTTTACACCATGGGGTGAAAGCAACACAATTCCTTTTAGTAAAGTATACACAAATAGCCTCACTCAGAATACACTTTTAATGCACATAAAAAAAGTATTCATCTTACAAATTGTTTTGCAATCCAAATATACAATAGCTTGGAAAACAATATTTTAGAAAACTAAAGCCAATGTAAAAAGACTGCTTAATACAACTAAATGATTTAAGTTTTTGTATGGCTCTGTCTTTAGAGTTTTCTTACTGCATCATCAATATCAGAAATCTGTTCCTTCAGCTGGTTCCACTGTTCTGGATTTAAAGAAATACCTGAAAAGCATTAAAAATAAACACTTAAGACAAAAAGAGAATTGTGGTGCAGGATCTTGTGCAATTACTATGAAGGCTGCTTTCATACACTAAGCCTATGTTATAATATTAATACTTGAGTTACCTTCAACAATCATCTTAGTTACAAAGTGAAACTACCCATTTCCAATGCTTCAACTTAACTTCAGGTTATCTCTAGACACGTTTACAATGAAAATACGTGTGTAACAAATAATTGTACAAATACCAGGCTTAACACAAGGAGCGAAATACAACTCTCGCCTTGACAGAAGGCAGTACAAAAGCCCTGGGTGATAAGTAGGAAATCATTTGTACTCCGGTTAGTTCCTAAAAGCTGTACCAATGCAGACAGATCTGCGGTGCACTGTTCAAGTACTGTAATTCTGAGAAGGCTTTTTCCCCCTTTTGTTTTTTAAAGCACTGTAAATAACAAGTGCTGTAAGTAACCTTTTAGAAAGACTCTCTATTACGCCCTAGCACTCGCAAACCAACAAAGTTACCTTTTACTTCAAGTTCCCTATAGTTTCTAGTGACATTCAACCAGTAATCATTCAGTATCCCACAACCCATCACTTCAGTTCTAAACTTAATCTCATCTTCCCCTCAAGCTTGAGTACAGGCATAAGTTCCATTTGTGCTTTGGTCTACTCATTCTTACCATAAAATTTCTACACCACTCTGTGTAAAGTGCAGACTCCCAGGGCTTCCAGTCCTCTCATACTCTCTCCTATAAAGCTCTTCCACTATTTACTCCCACTCTCCCCCCCTCCAAGTGATAGCTTTCCTTCACTGCTTTCTCTCTGAACATGGAGCAGAAAACAGCTGAAACTTCGAATTCCATTTTTGGAGTCCACAGCTTTTCTTTTCTTTACCATCACTGTCTTATCAGAGCACCACCACAATTTTAAGCAGCAAGTCATGTAAATGGAGCTTCTCTTAAGCAGTCTTCCACCAGCCTTTGGAGGCCAGGTTTCATCTGAAAACCAGTCAGGTGTGCTAATCATCATTTGGGGATTGAATGTCATGAAGATTGATGAACCACAACCAATGACCAGATGAACCAAATAAAATTCAGACCTGCTGCTTCAGACACTGACAGTAATTTAAACTTCTGGGTTTATTTTTATTACAAAATTTATTGCTTATACTGGTTTCAGGATAGCTAGACGAGCAGCTTATGAGTACAACGAGGAAATATTAGACTCACATACTGTATCAGATTATTTTTACAGTAACAAAATTCAGACTCTTTTGCTGCACTGATAAATGCTTCTATCTACATCATGTCATTTTTGTCACTTGGCCCACCCATCCAATCCTGTTGTCGTTTGCAATTCAAAGTGCATATACTACTGAATTCTACCTTGAAACACAGAACATTAAGTCCTTAGAAGTTAGAGTAACCTTTTTTGTTAACTAGCAACAAATTCAAAACCAGCAATTTTCCTGCAGAGCACCAGTATACCTGTTCATGCAAACCTATTCTCACTGATTATTTAAGAAATGGTGAAAATGCTTCTCAAACTTCCTAAATTACTCTTTACTGAGATGCTCCTGAACACTCCAAAAGAATGTAACAAACCTTACGGTAATTGTACATTAAATTTCTTCAAAATTAGCAGCTTGCCAGTACATGAGGCTAGGGAAAGACTTTTTGCAACAGCATGTAGTGACAGGACAGGAAGGCATGGCTTCAAACTGCAAGTGGGTTGATTTAGATTAGGTATTAGGAAGAAATTCTTTACTATGAGTGTGATGAGGCACTGGCAAAGGTTGCCCAGAGAAACTGTGGATGTCTCATCCCTGTAAGTGCTCAAGGCCAAGCTGGATGAGGCTCTGAGCAACCTGGGATAGTGGAAGGTGTCCCTGCCCATGGCAGGGAGTGGGGTTGAATGAGGTGATCTTCATGGCCACTTCCAGCCCAAACCTTCCTGTGGTTCTATGAATCTGCAGGGCAGAATGTTTCATACTTACCTTTCACTGACGCTACACAAAAATGGATAAAAAGTAGGCTTTGCAAAGAGAAGCAACATAACATCAAGCACAGCACCACTACTGCAATTGTCCTGCGATCCCCATCTTGAAATGTGGAAGCTCTGAAAATGGTTCAGTGAATCCTTGCCATGAAAAACAACTGTGCAAGTGGCAACTAGAAGTACAATAGTTTGTGCTGTGCTACAGATTACAAACTTGGAACACTTGAGATATTTTCCCCTCTACTAAAATATTTTTCAACATTTTTTTTTCATAATTAGTCACATTTTTCATCATTAGTTTTCATAATTAAATGTTTAGGTTGTTTTAATCTACAATTTAGTAGAAACTGAAGGACATGGCTGGTTTAACAAAATTAAAATACTACAAAAACGATTAAATATTTTCAGTTAATTCTGAAATAAGAAATCCAACCATAAGAGGAAATTCGGTTTGTCATGTTAATCAATTGAGGCAGGGGGAAAATATGGCTGTATAAACATGTTTATAACTCTCCTACCCTATTTATTTGTATTTGACACCTTGCTTTCCATAAATCATGGAGAATCTCTTTAGGAAAACAGACTCAGGTCAACAAACCCACTTAAGATTTTGTTCATAACCTACAGAGAAAACTAATACTTTCTAAAAATACACATCATAAGAAAGTAGAAATACTACTCAAAAAGTATCATGTAGCAACAAAGGAGAAAAATATGAAATAGGAAGTTCTACTGGGAAGTGTAGACCACGTTTTAATATAAAGTAACATGAAGCAGAACAATACCTTTTCTGCCAGGCTTCATTTCACCTTCTTGATCCATCCAATATTCTCTAATATCAATTAAGACTTTCCCTTTAAAGTCCCGAACACTGACATACCTCATTTTGCCAATCTGTCAAAACACATATAAGGGTCTATTAGGTATTTTACATATTACAGCATTCACTTTCCCCAGCAGCATTAGACTCTGACATGTGACACTGCACGCTGCAGTTTATTTTAGACACCACAGAAAAAAAACTAGATTAAAAGCTTAATTTGGAGTAGTCAGTAGGCTAATAAATAACGACTTAAAACTGGTTGAGCAGGCAATGCTCAATGTAGAAGTAGCTCTCCTAGAATAGAAATACCTATATTTTTTACATGCATGCTTCTAGCAAGTCCTGAATTTACTGTTTTCTGGAAAAAAAAAATTTCCTTTCTTTGCAACAGTTCTAAACAAAGAAGGAAAAAGGGAGTGCTACTCCCAAATCTAAATTTTAGCCCGTTCCCCAAGTACAAATTAGATGTTCACATGTGATACCTTCCTTTTTTTTTTAACACAGTAAATACAGATGGAAATCTGTATTTACTGCCCACTCCCAAGTCCTCATAGGTACCTCACTGTACCACCAGGTCTTAAAAAAAAAAAAAAAAAAGTCACATCTTGTAAGTTTACCAGCATGTAGCACAGTACGAAATTTTGAAATTCCGTATTTTTCAAGCCAGTGTCACAACTGAATTACATGGGCACCTCTTTTTTTTGGGGCTGGAGTGGGGAGAAGTTAGGGAAGAATCATACCATACACTACATATTTGGACTTATTCAGTATCTTTCCAAAAATGATAAACTATGTATGCACATAAATTCCATGAACAAGGTGAATGTGAGAACTAGAAACTAGATAATTAAAACATAATCAAATAAAACTTCTTGCAATTCTAACAAATCCTTTGAATTCTGCATTTACCTTCTGGACACATTTTATGTAACAGAAGAACAGATTCTAAAGGAAACTATTTTCAAATAAAATATTCCTTCCTGGTAAAACACTACCTTTCAATTTCAACTTCCTTTACCACTCCATGTTGCATTTGATACAATTTAAGGATGGGCCCTACACTTCTGGCCCAAAAACATTAGCATGAAGTTTGACCATGAAGACTGAAGAAGTCTCCGATCAACTACAGTAATTCACAGATGTTTAAGTGATATGCTCTTATTTCACGAAATATATATAAACATAAATATCTTTGAATAACTGAATTTTTCTTCTGCAGATGTTGTATGACATCTAAATTGATCTTAGAACAATTAGGACATTTTAGATAATTTAAGTCTGTAGCACTTGTCCTACTTCAAAGCAATCTTTAGAATTAGTAGGACATTACTGTTCATAATACAGTATTTTCAATTGATAAAACTACAATATAAATTTAAAACACAAAAATTAAAGTATAATGTTATGGCAGCTTAGCTCTTTCAGACCAAACCGGGTACCATGCCCAAGTCCATCTGCACTCCTGGCAAAGAATATCCTAAACAGCCTACATGGACAACATTCTTGGTTTTACCCTTTAACGCTCCAGTAACTTTTAAGGTCACCTCCAGGAACAGCTTCAACCAGCAGCACTCTGCAGCACCTTTTTTTTCCATGGCTATTGAAGAATATTAGTGCCTTGCCAAATAATTCCAGATTTGTCGTAACAAATAAAATCTAATTCAATATAGCAGATTACAGTTGCAAATATAGTAAAAGGGTTTAGAAAGTTATTTTCAAGGATAAGAAAGACTCTATGTCTTAATTCAACCACATAAAGGTGAGAGGCAATAATGCAAAGTTCACATTCACTCAATCATTTAGACTACCTTAGATAAAAGCATTTCTCTATGTAAATGCTGAAATTAGGTTAGATTTCACATCACCTCTAGATTTCAGATGAGTGTTCCAAAGAAATTTCAGATATTTAGTTGAACTCTATGCAAAAGCTGCCACTATTAGAATTTTTAAATAGGCTTCTAAACTATAGTTCAATCTACACTGAAAAACACGAACAAAATCTAGACTTAACTAGTTAAGTAAATTGATAGTTAGCTACCTGTAACTCTGGTACAGGTTCATTTCTGAGTAATTCTTTTTTCATGCACCTGCTGATAATGGTGAGAGTCATTTCAGAGATTGAAGATATTTTTTTATCTCTATAACCAGAGCAGCATTCCAAGGGTTGCTGTACTGGGAAGAATTAGTTTTCTTCACATTGACTGATATGAGGCTGTGTTTTAGCTTTGTGCTGAACACAGTGATGATAACACAGATGTTTTAGTTACTGCTGAGCAGAGCTTACACAGAGCCAAGGTCTTTTCTGCTTCTCAGACTGCCACACTGGCAGGGAAGTGGGCGTGCTTGGCAGAATGGAAGGAGACAACAGCCAGGAGAGGTGACCCCAACTGACCAAAGGCCACTGTCCAGACCATGTGACATCATGTTCAGGATATAAAGGGGAGGGAAGAAGAGGGAAGGAGGCATGTTTGGCATGATGACATTTGTCTTCCCAAGTGACACTTAGGTGTGATGGGCACTGCTCTCCTGGAGATGGCTGAACTCCTGCCTGCCCATGGGAAGTGATGAATTAACTCCTAGTTTTGTTCTGCTTGCATGTGTGGCTTCTGCTTTCCCTATGAAACTGTCTTTATCTTAACCTTTGAGTTTTCCAGCTTTTACCCTTCCAATTCCTTCCCAGTGCCACTGGTGGGGGTGTGAGTGAGTGGCTGCCTGGGGTTAAACCAAGACAATCATCATGATTTATGGCCGAGTACTTAGTGCAGTTCAACCTTCAAAGAGAAGTTCATATACTTTTTATTAAATAGTACAGATCCTTAAATTATGCTACTCTACTGACTTACATAAATCAGTAAACATTAAAACTATTACTTCCAGGTTTCTGTTTCTTAGAATAAAAAGCACTGAACTGTATCTCTGCTCCTCTGCATATCCAGAGATATGCAACTGACTTCCTGTGTGAGTTTCAGCAAGCACCTTCTTCATCCTTTTTCCTATTTCCAGTTTTTCTGGATTAAACTGTACACCCACAGTGCAAGCATAAACAGCAAAAAACCCTCTCTCTTCACTAGCCAATAACCGTATGTAAGGAGCACAAGACTCCTGTAAACAGTGACATCTGCAACAAAGCAAATTGTGAAATGCATCAATGACCACCTAAGTTTCATAATTAGTATGCGAAACCAATCAGAGTTTCAGAGCATCATAAACTTCTATGTTTACCTTCTTTCAGGAGCCTATGATAAGGACACTGGGAAATGACACTGGGAAAAGCAAAGAACTTACTTCTCACAAGTCAAAGCCCAAATATAGTGAAAACTCAAAAACCAACAAAAAAAGGGTTTGCGAGGTGGACAGGACAACACAGAGACAACTTCTGAAGTAACAATTTCAGTTAAATACATGATCATGCAATGTGGTTCTCAGATCTAGGTAGTTATTAATGAATACTGACAAACCATATCCAAATAAGGATAAGGCATAGGATAGGACAGGATGATAGGATTAGTCAAACTAACCAAAGCACATGGAGCAGAGCTTGAAGCCACAGACAGGAATCCAGTGCATCAAGGCTAAACCCTTCCATGTTAACACAAATAATGCCTGTCCTTAGGGCCTCAAGTAATACATCACACATGGGAGTAACATAAATTTCTGCAACCTAACAGCATACAAATCCTTCATCAAGTTGCACAGTATAGTAGTAGTATAGGTTCCCTATAAAACCTAATAAGGCCAAGACATGCAAATACAGAGAATATACCTTGTCTCTTACATTGAACAAATTGTTTTCTACTTACATTAACACTACTCTCCATAAGTAGCTGCAAAAAAACCATTACACCAACAAACTCAAACAAAAATATAACATATACGTATTTATGAAAATGCTGAATCTTCTGAATACAGCAGTCACAGTGAGCTCTATATTAAGGGAATCTGTATGCTTCAATAACACAGTCTGAGGGTGTAGAACAAGAAGACTCTTGGTTTCACATCATTTGCAGCCATTCCCACACACAATATGGACACAGAACTTGTGACTATCCTATGAATGCTTTACAGCCTGATTTCCATTACCTGAAGCCACTCTTGTAAAGCTATACTGCAAAGTCACTTCCACATCAGAGATCATTTTACTGCCATGAGAGAGAAACTCTCCAGAAAGGTTTCTAGTATCACTAAGAAGCCTAGAACAAACAAAACTATATCTAAAAAATTAACGAGCATGCCCTCCCGTGTAGGGGGGAAGAAGGGGGAGTATCCTCAGACCTACTGTAGTTTTATTTCTATACTTCAACATTTGCATGTTAGTTACTGCACAGAGGTTGATGTAGACTACAAAAACTGACAGTGCTTCACCATAACACAATGAGTAATCTAAAAAATATTTTGTTGTTGATTACTTCAAAGGCAGGCACAGACAAGGTAACACTAATATTTTAGGTCAAGGTGATATTCAAAGATCTGTATTCTACTCAACACCAGAAGAACCCTGTTCTTATCAGAGTAATATGAGTCCTCTACTGTCTGTTTTTAGTAACTTTTTATTATCTTGGGCTGAAGAGGTTTTAAGAAACCAGAGCATGCATACCTTTGCTTTATTTGAAAGGTTCTGGGTATGTTTTTGCATCAGGGGAACACTAAAAATTTTAAAGTTTTCTCCAAGGCTGGAATTTCTGAACTTACTACAAACACAGCATTAAGTTTATACATAGTTCTTTAGAGTTCTACCTGTAGTTCACCTCAAAAGTTGTAGAATTCACTATTTCATTTTTCCTACAGGGTTCAAAGCATGGCCAAGCAGAACTAAAAATATTATACACTTCCTTCAATACAGAAGTCCAGACACAGCCTTCAAGTGAAGCTCTCCCTCCTAAACATAACTGGAAAAGTAAGAATTCAGACATTAAAAATAACTGCCCTGTATGACAATATCAGTTAATCAGGTCTTCTCTCTAGAACAGACTTTCCTTCCCCTGTATTATTTCACACAACTACAGCCCAGAACCATTTCATTTACATTACTCTGCGCTTGGGTCATCTCATTAGGCACCTTTCCCATATCCTTTCACAAACTCAAGAATCAAAGCCTCAAGAATTTAAGTTCCTTTCCAGCCAGCTAGTCAGAGACGTTTAATAGATCTTGATCCACACCCCCCCAAAATAGCTAATTCTAGCTGTGTATCAGCTCTTTCAGCACACACTGCTACTGCCTTCGCTAACCCCAGGAACCGCAATACCCTGAATTCACAAATGCATCTTTCTACTGAAAAACACACATTCATCCCATCTTAAAAACAAGGCAATATCACAAGTTCCTATCCTTATGGATGTTCAGTGATAAGACCCTGCACCATAATATAAAGGAACAAACAAAACTTAATCCAAGATGCTGTCATAACACAGGAGGCCAAGCTGCCCTTGACCTAGTTAAACAGGAACAAAGAGTCCACACTTTGGTTTCCAAGAACATTTTTTTCAAGAGCCTTAATTAAAAAAACACTTCCATGTAGAGACAAATCTGATCTAACATTTAAAGTATACTGATGGTTAAGTGCTGTTTTTACTGACAAAATGACTACCCAGAGATACCAGGAGCAAAGTCATGAGAATTAGATCAACTGATACGACTCAGATTCTTTTACTCTGTTGAAACCAGACCAAGCTTTTCTGAGCATCTCATCTGAATGCCAGCATCGTAATCCCCTTCAGCCAAGGATTCAGGAGGCCAAGCACTACACTGTCAAGAAATTCATACCATCTCAAAAAATTTATACAGCATATAATGTAATGTGTTAACTTAACCAGGCTCTATGAGTCATCAATTTTACCTGAAACATATTCTCATCTCTGTTACTGCTTTGCTTAGAAGAAGCTGCACCTTTTGAACTTTCACCAGTCTTTTGTTTCTTTACAGGCTTTTCTGCAGTCACTTGCTTTTTCCGCTTTGCCTTGGAGCAAAACAAAAAAGGAGAAGCATAAGCCACAATCACTCTGTACGCAACAGGTAAGTTTAATTGTGTGTCACAGCCTACTACCAAGCAATGCACTTTATCACCTTCTGGCTGTGTGTGAAGGCAGGAACCCAATATTGTCCATTTAGAATGTAAAAACTTCAAAATGAGCATGATTCTGTTCTCAGTGAAGTAATACTTTGGCTTTAAAGAGAATTTAATCAGATCAAAATATATTTCAAAAATCCTTCTCTTTCTGCATAGTAACACTGTCAGTTCAGTAGTTTAAATTTAAGTCTAATGGAAATAGCACCCTCTTCTCCACTAAATGGTACAAAAAGTACAGAACAGTTTGCAACACCTCCAAAAAAGAAAAAAACCCAGGTAAGATAACAAATGATCTGGAACGATTATTTATTAAGATAATTAATAACATAAGAAAGGATCTGGAAACCACCTCTATCAGACCATTGTTTTTTTAATAAGCATCTAATCATTGCCCACAGCATGATAAATTATGTGACTTTTTAAAGCATTCAGACAATATCACCTGTAAATCAGATTACCCAGAAAAGCCACAAAGTTACTATTTCTACTCATGTAAAAAGAGGAGACCAGACGTCTTCATGTACTGTACTACACTAAAAGACCTGGTGTCCATGTGTTACCACCTACCATTTCTTTAAAAAGATAATTAAACTATTTTTTTCTAATTTTGTTCAAAATTATTGGTACATCTAAACTTCCAACTTAAATAACTACTTAAATTAAATGGGAACATTTGATTTATACATTTAAAACAGTCATCTTAAAATTTATCAACTCAAAGACACTCAGATTGGCTCAGCTTTTAAGTGAGAAACTAGCAGATGGTGTTACAGCAAATAGAAGAAATGAAGCAGAGAAAAAAACCCCATGCAAACAAGATAAGCAAGTGACACAAGGAGCACAGGGCAAGTGGATGGAGAAGTAATCTAGATATTAAAATGGTAGCAGCACTGAGGCATGTTCTCAAGTCCAAATTTTTGCCACCAGTGCAGTTGATACAGAAGCATTCGGAAGCTTGCCACAAAGCAAGTATCACAGGGAATTTGCAATTATCATATGGAATGGCATGAAGAAAACAAAGTGCAACTAAAGAAAAAAAAACTTTTCTTCAGGGCAACAATTATGCAATCCACCCATACTTGGAAGGTGGGTTGTTTGGTTTCTGTTGTTGTAGTTGTTGAGATGGGTGGGTGGATGAGAAAGTCTCTTAAAGTGTGATAAATCACATGGAGTGACAAGCATTTTATGACATAATGCTCACCTAATTCCTTAACCCCAGCCTGAAACAAAAGAGTTAATACAGTAACGAACTGCATATATTGTTCACCTTTTTGTCAACTTCACTATCTGAATCACTGGCAGATGAGCTTGAAGATACAAGTTCCTTTGATTTAGGCATTCTGGGAAAAGAAAAATTACATGAGAACACTATATAAGGAATGACATTCCATTTTGGCTGGAAAGCAATCTTCAAACCTGTTTGTACTGGCTCATCTACTTCAAGCCCTCCTAAAGATTTTCCTGCCTCTTCATTTAAGCTTTAATATGCACTGCAGATGCAATATCAAGCACTCTTCACTCATATCTCTTCCTCTTTTTCTGCAACTGCATTAAAACACATTTAGAGCACAGTGGCTTCTGAACTGCCTACAGCAAAAAGATTTTTCACAATTTTCATATATCCCTAGACATGACAAAATCCACAATGTAAAATACAATGTATACTACTGCCCTCCAGCTGAATATTTTCTATTACATCCACAAACATGAATCATTAACATTCTAGCAATAGCTGTACTCTGACATGGGCATTTCACCCAGTTGGATTTGCAAGCAACATGCTGAGCAATTGTAACACACATGACACTCGAGCTCCCACCTATAATCCAACAGTCTTTAATACACCTCAGTTACAGAGAGCCACAGCACTGCAATCAATATTTTCACTGTAACTCCAACACATCAGTCACTGGAGACAATTAATTCGCCAGACAAGCAGACATTCAGTATTCCTTGAATGCGTGCTGCCAGGTGTCTTTGCACGTCACCCTGGTATGCAAACGTGTGGTTAGACAGAGTGGTTATGCATCTTCCCTGCTGCTAGAAACTCTTTATAACAAATACACAGATCATTTGTTTTTTTTAGAATAAAATTAAGTATCCCTGAAACTGTACAGTACAAACCTCAGCTAGCAGAGGCCAAGATAATATTACAAAGTATCTCAGGAAAGAAAAAAGGAGTTAACAGCGTCCTTAAAACGGGCAGTGAAAGAAAAACCCACATATGCAAACGAAAAAAAAAAAAAAAAAAAACCAAACCAAACCACAACAAAACAACCAGAGTCCAAATAATGCTAGTGGATCAAAGTGGTTCTAAAGTAGGGCGAGACCGGTGGTATAGCCTGTAGCACAAGGACGGAAGCTGCAGCACGGCACAGGATACAGGGTGTGAGGAAGCACACACAAGCTACACTCTAGGATGGAGGCAGAGGAGCGCTGGAATGGGGCAATGTGAAAATAAGCAAACGGATGAGACTAAGTCGGCGAGCTAAACGATGTTTCGGGAGATGACCCCGGGGTCCGCATGGGAAGGAGAAAGGGACAATATGGAGGAAGGTGTGGGCGGAAACTGGAGGAAAAAGGGATGTGGGGTGGTGGGTGCCCCCCGGGAGAGGCTGAGCGTGAGGAGACACCGCAGCGACGGGACGGGATAAGCCGGGCCAAGGGAGAGCGGGGAAAGGTAAGGAAAGGAAGACAAGCCGGGAACTCCAGGTAGGCGGATCCCAGCCGCCATTTTCCTCCCCTATTCCTCTTTTCCACGGTTCGTGTCGCCCCTCGAGGAAAAGAGTCGAGGCCCGAACAAGGATGGGAGCGAGCGGGTGGACGGGCGAGAACGCCCGAGTCGGCAGGGCCGCAGCAAAGAGACGGCGGGTTACCCGTGGCGGGGCGGAGGAAAAGGACAGCATGGAAACCAGCGGGCCAGGGGTCGCCGGCGGGCTGGGACTGCTCCCGGCGCGGGGGGGGACGCGGCCGGGCGCCATCTTCTCCCTCTATCAGACTCTGTGCCCCCCAACATGGCAGCTCCCCCTCGGCAGCGGCGGCTCGCTCTTCCCGCTCCACAGCGGGGTACCCCCTCCCGCTGGGCACCGCGGGCACTCGAGGAACAAGGGGAAGTCTCGCCTCGGCGCCACCCGGCCGCGGCTGCCCCGAATCGGGCCGGGAGGTGCCGCGGCGGTGGCGGCGGGGCCGTGGGAGGGGGCACACGGGGGAAGATGGCGGCGTGGCAGGGGCGCAGAAGGGGACCCAGCACTCACGTCCTGCTCCGCGCGTGGCTCCTCCGCAGCGCGACACAGGCGGAACTGACGCGGCTCGGAACGCCCGCCCCGGGCCGCTCACGTGGGGCTGCGGGGGGCGGCTTTAAAGGGGACGCGGCCCTTTGTCCCCATCGTCGCTCGTTCCCGCCTCCCCTGAGAGGCGGAGGAGGGATCATAGTGCTGGAAAGGAGATTTTACAGGATTACAGTAAATCCCGAATTGGCGGAGAGCTGCCTGCCAGCTGTCCACAGAGGAGATCGATTCCAAGTCCTGGCCCTGCACAGGACACCCCAAGAGTCACGCTCTGTGCCTGAGAGCGTTGTCCGAACACTTACTACTTGGTGCTGTGACCACCTCCCTGGGGAGCCTGTTTCCGTGCTCGATCACCTTCTGAGTGAAAAACCATTTCCCGGTACCCAGCCTAACCCTCCACTGACTCGCCATCGAGAGTGAAGAGATCGGTACCTGCCCCTCCGCTTCCCCTCGTGAGGAGCTGTATATTGCGACAGACATTAGGAAGAATTTCTTCACATAAACCATTAGACATTGGAATGGGCTGCCCAGGGGGTTGGTGGAGTCACTGTCCCTGGAAATGTTTAAATAAAGACTGGACATGGCACTTGGTGCCATGGTCTGGTTGGCGTGGTGGTGTTGAGTCATAAATTGGACTCGGTGGTCACAAAGGTCTTTTCCAAATTGATTCTGTAGTTCTCTGAATTATCCCCTCAGTCTTCTCCAGGCTGAAACCCCCACAATAATTCACAAATAGCAGTTTTTTTTTCACGCGGTGCAGCGGTTCCTCGATGCCGCTCGGAGCCGCCCGGGGCAGCGGCGTGAGGCGGGTGCGGCTGCGGTGGCTTTGCATAGCGGAACCGCGGCCTCGCCACACCTGGGGCGCCGCTCGGGAGCCCCTCCTGATGCTTCCCCTCCTGCTGGTTTCCCTCCTGATGGTTCTCCTTCTGCCCCTGGTACCGTGGGTTTCCTTCTCTTACCGCAGGGCTCTGCAGCTGGGGACCATCAGGGAGCATCAGGGTGCCCGTGCGGGCAGGCACCGCGGGGCTGAAGCACCGGGGATGGAAGGTTAAAGCTGCCTCAGTCTCTTTTAGACACCTACATTTTAAAAGTTGTCCGAATAAATAAAGAACCTTGAAAACGTACTGATAGTGTTGCTTTTTTTCTGTAGCGTGTTCGCACGGTGGTGCATCCCCAGCAGGCTACTGAGAAGGGCTTGACGGGGTTTAGTTCACCTAAAGGAGTTCTGGTTATGAGAGACACACAAATATAAGGGAGGTGAGGAAAGGCCCTCTGCCCTCAGCTTTGTAGAGAGGCGATTTTTAGCAGACTGCGATAGGCCAGGCATGCTGTCAGAGTACAAAGTGGCTTCCTGTTGTGTCTTCTGTGTTACCTGTTTGAGCCCTTCAGTTTATGATTAATGTAATGTAATGAATATATAATTAATATAATTAATATAATATTATTACCAACATTAAGATACTGTCATGATTCACACGACTCTAACACACTTTGCTCCAATTTGCTGGTCACTGTTTGCAGCAATGGGTCATGTAGTGGTGTTGTGAGCAATGACAATTCTTCAGACACCCAGCACCAGTTGAGTCCTTCTCTCATTCTTACTAATTCTAGTCTTATGCTTTTGCTACCATGTGAATGCGAGCTTTTTGTAAAAAGTGCAAGCAAACTATAAAAAATAGGAAGTGGACTGTAGTGCTAATCCTAGCTTTCAGATAAAGTTGATACAGGCTGAGCAGGCTGATCAGCCTTCGTATTTTCAATAGCAAACACCTATTAATGAAGTGTCGAAAAGCAAAAGTCTTTGGCTTTTTTTTTTTTTTAATTGCAAACATCTCTGTTTATTAATATGGGCCAGAAAGGCAATCATCATGTTTCTAGAGGGAATAATCCCCCAAAATCAGCATGAGCAGCTGCAAGTGTTTCTGAAAAAGTACTTAAAGGAGTTGGGCAAGGAGGTTTTTAGAGGGGATCCGTGAGGTCCTTAGAGCCCTTATCACAAAGGAAACTGGCTTTTGCTGTGAGAAACGGCTTCCACTTCTTCATTTTAATAGCAGGAGAGCAGGAAGGAAATGCCAGACATAGGAAGTGTACTCATTTAAATAATCCTTGATAACTTGCAGTTTCACCATATCATGTAGGTCACAAAATGAAAAGAAAAATAGAAAATATACAATTCTTACTACATCTCTGACCTTTGGAAGATAAAAATTATGGTTGTTTATACAAACAGAGTCAAAGCACAGTAAATGATATGCAGGCAATATAGTAATTATCACCACTGCACCAACACCTAGCTTATCAAGCCACGTAATTGTGGAAGATGAACAGATTATATTGAAATGCTTAATGGTTAACTCCAACAACAAGAGCATCCCCAAATATGGACTATTAATTTGTAAAAAAAACATAGTTACTCTTTTCAACTAATTTTCACTAACTTTTCGTGTTAGAACCATGAGAGTTCAGGTGTGCTATATATGCCCTATATGCTTTGCTATTTTACAGGTCAACACTTGGTACACAAAGAATGTTCAGGTTTTAATCACATCATCAAGGAATTGTTTATCCAAATCAACAATTCTTTATGATTTTTAATCAATTATTTCAGTCTTGACATAAATTAAAGTGACTAAAATAAACATTTTCTGCTGGCTTTTAATGAGTTAATTTCTCCCACCTGCAGTATTTCCTCCAAAGCAAGCACCAAGTTTATTTTTACAGCTGAATTCCTAAATAGCAGGTCAGTGAGGGGAGAGGAAGGTTTGCTGCAACTGGGATTTTATGTTCTGCTTTTCAGGAATGATACATTTCTTTGAGAAGTATTCTGGTCATTGAGTGTAGCGGTGGTTTGAGCTTTTGGTGAATTACCTTCACGATTTTTGATTATATTTAGAAAAGAAGAAACAAGCTACTAAGAAAAAATGTTGGCTTTATAACAAGGAGCCATAATTTTTCCAAGGTAAATCTCTGCTGTTACCTTCTGAGTGAGTCATCTATCCCCCCAAGGGGTATAGTTCACTTTCTGAGCTCTTAAAATAGACTTTTGTAATGGGTTTGTTCCTTCATCAGACACTTTCCTTCTGTAGCTGCCTTAAAAGGGCTTAAATTCTTCTAGTTACTGCCTGATTGCCTCATTTCATATCCCACATGTCTTCGGCAGAGAAGAAGGTTGAAGCATTCGTTTTTTCTTCAGTAACAGATTTTAGCATGCAGATTTGAATGAGAATGCTGAAAAATATACACTCGTGCTTCTGTTAGCAATTACTAACTGCAAAGGATGACTCCTCTGGTTAGAAATAGTAGAGCTAGCAAGAAAAGCATTTTGGGGCAAACCAAAAGTGGGAGAGCTTTTAAAGTTTGGTGTTCGTGCTTACTAGTTTAAAAGGTGGAAGAAGAAATCTGCTGTGAAAGGGGAGGTTAGCTTATAATATTGACAGTAGTTTTATTAAAGTGTTATGAAAAAAAGAGTAAGGGATGCTACCACACAGTGTTTTTGCTTGTGTAACTGGAAGTGGTTTGTTTCTCATGTGCATCGTATAATTTGAGTTTGCATCAATACTTGCATAACTTTCTATTACACTTGGGAAGTGGGTTTTTTTAATGTTGCAGTTCAGTAACCTAAACAGTAATAACTTCCACCTGTGGTTTAATAAATTGCTTTTATATGTTTTAATATGTCTGTTGTTATGGTCACTGTACAATGTCTAAGCCTTGGTGTTAAAAGTAACACTTTTTTGCTTTAATAATTCGAAAATGTGGGGTCTTTGTCTTTACTGCTTAAAAAATGTAATTTCACTCTACAGTATGAAGGTTGGTAACCTGGTGAATGTCTTGTCTCTCTAGCTATCTGAAATAATTTCCAGGTGGGAAGATAGCACTGATCTCCATATGCTGATTGTAAATCTCTTTCAATCTAGAGCATTTACAGAGAGAGTACTAAGTATTAAATTACCTTTTCAGGAAATAAAAGCAGCTTTTGTTAACATGGTCTGTGCTGTGCTGGAAAGCTTTCACCGTCTGCTGCGTGGCCCTGCCCTCTGGTGGGCACGCAAAAGAGAGCTGGGAGCCTGCTTTTATGTAAACTGGAAGGTTGCCTCCAAGAAATCTTACCTAATCTTACTTAGCAAATCTTGAGATTTAAAAACATCTCGTTTTCTCCACTGTGTTTCAGTTTTGTAGCCCTGTGGCAGCAGCAGAGGCATTTTCACATGTGTCTTCGGACATTAAAGTAAAATAGTAGGATTGATGACACTTTTATGTTATTATGGTGCTTTCTTCTTCTCACCTTATTTTGGAGATCTCTTCTCATACGGTTGAAATAAAGGTCAAAAAATTGTTTTCCTGAACGCTAGCTTGCTTGTCGTTTTTGTCTGTGGTATTTTTAGACACTTCGAACGTTGCACAGATAGAGTATCTGTTGTATTTAATTCCAATTTAAAGATTTGTGTTCCAGCATGTTTTCATTCTGGAACTTCTTGGCTGTTCTTCTGTACTCTTATTAGGATCGGGAGAGAGAAGTTTCTTTTTCCTATTTTAAAAATACCTTTTCCATGTTTCACTAAAGCTTTTGTGTCTTTCTCCCTGTGCTGCAACTTGCACTTTCTCACTCCATGTATTCTCCTTCCAGTTAAAGATACAGAAATCAGTAAAGGTCAAAATGCCTTTAAGGATATAATATGAATTTATTACTGTTTCATTTTGAGGCAATCTGATACGTGTCTTAAGGAGATAGAATCTTGTTTTATAACCCACAGAGGTTTTTTAAGTATAGACCATGAATCTGATCCTGCAAGCTAGTAGTAGCATAAATAGATGTTATGTAATGGTTCACGAAGTCACCAGGAAGCATCAGGTTCTTATTAGGAAACTGCTGAGAGAAAGACTTGTATAATACTAGTGAGGTTGTGGGGTTTTTTTCCAAGGAGAAAGGAAACCTTGGTTTTTAATTTTTTTTGGTCACATTTAGAAAGTATGACTTCTCATAAAGTGTGTTGTAGTCTTTTTAAAGTGATATATGCATTGAAAACTCAAAATGCAAAATTCACACAGGATAGTAATCTGAAACTTCTGAAATTGCAGCTGAATTGGGCTGCCAGATGGGAGCTTATGCTCAGAAATATGCAGGGCTGAAATCACAACATAAAGGGTGTAGTATTTGAATTATAACTACTAGAAATTACTTGGATGAAGAGAAGTTATAAAACCTAAGTCAAAAATCTTGGTTGTGAGTAAGAAAGCCTTGGTGTTTTTTGGGGGGTTGTTTCTGGGGTTTTCTGGTTTTGTTGCTGTCGTTAGTTTGGGGTAGGGTTGGTTTGGTTGTTTTTGTTTTTTTGTTTGTGTTTTGTTTTGTTTTGTTTTTTCCATGGAGACCAAGTTGAAAGAGGGTTCCAAGTTTATTTGGAACATTATAATATAATACATATCAGCAGTAGTATCTATTAATAATGTGGGTATATATCTGTGGAGAGAGTCCACGGGAGGATCACTGAATTGATCAGAGGGATGGAGCACCACTCCTATGAGAAAAGGGTGAGAAAACTGGGTTTGTTCAGCATGGGGAAAAGAAGGCTTTGGGGTGACTAACTGGGGCCTCCCAGTACCCAAAGGGAACAATGAGAGGGACTGTTTACAAGAGCCTGGAGTGACAAGACAAGGGGGAATGGCTTCAAACTGAAAGACAGTAGGTTTAGCTTAGATATTCGGAAGAAATTCTTTACTGTGAGGGTGGTGAGGTGCTGGCAAAGGTGGCCCAGAGAAGCTGTGGACACCCCATCCCTGACAAAGTTCAGGGCAGGGTGGATGGGGCTCTGAGCAACCAGGACTAGTGAAAAGTGTCCCTGTCCATGGCAGGGCAGTTGGAATGATCTTTAAAGTCCCTTTCAACCCCAGCCAATCTGATTCTGTCATTCTATGAAGTTCACCTCATAAACGAATAGCAATGGCAAGCCTACCTACTTTGCGAAAAATAGCTGTAGTGATGCAGTGATAAAAGGTATGTGAATATCTGTGTGTGTGTATAGATGCTTATATTTTTAATAAAACATGTATTGAATATTGTCTATTTATCAGGATATTGGAAGGCTTATAAAAAAACTTGAAAGACAATGGAACAAAAAAACCTTGTGTTGTTTTCATGTCAAAGCAGCATGATCCAGTGGTCTAATTATGAACAATTTTTAATAAAATTAGGGATAGATATAAACCTCTATATAAATCATAAATCTATTTTTAATTTGTATGTCCTGAGTCAATTGAGACTTCCATGGCAGAGGCCATATCCTCTAAGTTCTTCTATAGGTTTCTGTAGCATATTCTCCTTGAGTAGTGTCCCCTAGAACTGTGGAATAAGGCTTTTCTTTCCTAATCTATAGCAATCAAATATTGACCCAGTAGACACTTTCTTCCTAGAAAAGCACTTTGGATAGAACCAAGCAGATTCCTTTTATTGTTGTGCTTGAGTAGGATAAGAATGAACAGGAGGTACAGTAATATTTAGTTCCTATGCAAAATTAATAATAATGACCAACAAATTACGTTCAGTAAATTGAGAAGGATGTTTGGCATTGGAAGTAGTTTTACTTCATATGCAGCTGCAATAATGTCAGCTATGAGATGAGAAAGTACTTTCCCCTTCTCATTTTATGAACAATAATATCCTTGCAGTTTATATCCTTGCAAATAACATCCTACTGTCTATGACCACAGCTATTGTGGGATAATGGGAATCCCTCCTTTTGTGAGGACGTCGGGAGGACATCTCAAACAGGTGTGTTTTGGATAGGCTTAGTTTACAGTAAACAAATGCTTCCGAAATGATACTTTTTACTTAATCCAGTGTTTATTAATCGTTTTCTACGCCTCGATTAGTTTATGAATAATACACACTGTAGCATAGGCAAAATACATAGAAAATATTTAAGCATTCAAGTTTTGCTTTGCTCAGAGTTTTGGGGGACATCTGATGCTTAGAGGGAAGGATTTGCCGGAAGGAGGGGCAGAGCCACGGGGACGCTCGTTCAGCGCCTTTCATCGGCAGGTCCCTGCAGTAGCCGCAATGTGCTGCCCAGCGCGTTTCAGGAGTGACCTGAAGGACAGCTGGCTTCTGGAAAAGTCACACGAATGGGCCCTGTGAGAGTAAGGCTGTACCAGCGTTGCACGTGTAATAAGCACACAGGAGCTATGGCGGGATTCTACACATCATATATACATATGTATGTCTGCGTGTGTGTATGTATTCTATAGGCGCCCCGAGCGCGGCTCCCATGGCCGGCAAGCGGGACTACAGCTCCCAGCGGCTCCCGCGCACATCCCGCGCCTGCGCACGCGGTCTTCGGGGCGGAGGTAGCTCCCCGTTCCTCAAGCGGGAGCCCGGCCACAGCCGGACTACAACTCCCAGCGGCCCCCGCGCACATCCCGCGCCTGCGCAGGCGGAGCCGGCCCGGCCACACTCCGCCGTTGTCGCCGTCGGTGGGTGGGTGGGGGAAGGGAGCGAGCGGGAGGAGGAGGGAGGGGGGGGAGAGTTGAGAGTTCACCCGCCGCCGTCGCTGCCAGGCCGGACTCATGATTCCCATATGCCCGGTAGTTTCGTTCACCTATGGTGAGTAGCGGTGCTCGGCGTGTCCGTGCTTGGGAAGAGGGCGGCCGGGCGGGGGTCGGTCCTGTGGCGCCGAGTCTGACCCGGCGCTCCCGCGCTCTCTCTCTCTCTCCCTTGTCTCTCTGTGTGTCCCGTTCTTTCCCCACCGCCTACTCTCGCCGGGCCTCCTGTCATCGCCCCCGGCGCCGCCNACCCCAGGCAACTCCCGCCCCTTGCCCCGTGCCGTGGGTTGTGCTCGGACCCTCCCGCCGCGCCTCGGGTGTGTGTTCTTATCTCCCTGTGTGCCTGGGGGTGGGAGGTGCGGCTGGGCACGGCGGAGGAGGAGGATGATCAGCAACAGCATCGGGTCCCCAGGCCCTTCGATTAAAATGGCCACTTGCAGTCAGTCAGCAGCACCGGCGAGTCACCGTGTGCCGCCCCCAGGCCCGTCTCCTGCCTCAGCTTCGGGGAACACGGGCCTTGCTCCCCAAGGCTTTGCTGTCGCTGTGGGAGCACAGGATCCCTTCTAACATGGGTTGGAAAACAACCTAAGGGAGGCTGGATGGATCAGGGAGAGATGGAGCACCGGCAAATAGCAAGGGACTTAATCCAATTGAAGTAATGTTATCATTAATGTATTTAAGAAAGTAGAGAAGGTACTTTCAGAGACAAGTACCTTTTTAGAAAAATGTCCTACCCTCATTTTTAAGACCAGAAGCAGTATTCTAGTGGAACTTGAGGACTCATGACTGTAGTAGACAGTATATGTACCTATGTCTTAGGTGTCTGGATAGATCTATCAATACAGCTCTCGTGTAGACATACAGCCACAAATCTTTGTAGCTTGTAGTTTTTGTTCATCTAAATTGTGGCCAGAGTGTTAAAAAGTAGTTTGTAGCACCTATTATAGTGCATTTTCTGACATCATATAATTAAATTTGCTAAATACAGTCAGGAACATCTTTGCTATTTTGGCTTGTATTGGAGTGAATCTCCACACATTTGAATCTTATGTTGCTCATTCCATAAATCTGTAATAAAGACCTTCCTTAATGCCTAAGTTGCAGTGAATAAGAAAAAACCCAAAAGAATAAAGCAAATATATCAGAGATTATTAACAAACTAATGCAGATGCATGCTACTAGCTAATAAAAATTGCATACATAAAGTAGTTTTGGAATGTACACTTTTGTGGATGTGTTGGAATATTCCAAGTGTATTTTTCTGTTGATTTTTTTCCTGAAAATGGATATGAAATACATTAATTTCATTTACTCTGGTGTTTAGTAGAGGATTAAATTTGGCTATCCTTCTAGTTCCTTTGGATGCTCACAGTGCGTATATGTGTTTATATTTTACATGATGGTTATAGTGAATATATAGGACATATATTTAGAACTTCCTTGTAAGTATAAAGGTTAAGTGAATAATAAACCAAGAGCTGTATGTCTGCAGTTTTGAAGTGCAGATGAATTTTTAAAATCGTATTTTATTGCAGGGCTGAGGTGATGATCTTTAGACTAAAGATCTTGGACAATTCCTTTGAAGTTATATAATTGGAATAACATTCAAGTTTAATAGCTGATCCTAAGTGTGTTTTTCAGAAAATGGAGAACAGATCAAAAGAAGCTTTTTCCTTTGCTATCATAAGCTTAAGATACTGTTAAGATCAGTTAAGATACTGTTAAGATACTGTTAAGATCAGTTAAAGACTCTACATCCTATAAATGATTTGTATGTTTACCACATCTGGAAGTGGAGAGACATAGCAATCGGTTTTTAAGCAGACCTTTCATAAGAAGGAATTTAATATTTTGAGCTGAAAATATAAGAGTCACTTAAAATGTCTGAAGAGAGCTTACTTTCACAAAGCTGACGTGGTAGGTCCTTGCTAGTGTGTTTACAGAGTGCTACAAATCATGTATTCCATTCCAGTATATTTGAGAAAAGGGATGCTGGTGGCAGGGAAAGATGGTAAGATTTGATATTACAACAAGTCTTTAAGTTATTTTTTCCAGTATATGAAGCTCACAGAATAAAAAAAATCATGTTCTTGGAAACCAGGGCAATAGATAAACAAACAAATGTTTTTCTACCTACTTAATACATAGGTGAGCCTCATAAATTTTGAAAAATAAGAGGTGTTTCTGGATGCTGACCTAACCTATGGATTTTTAAAAAGTCGCTCAGTTTTAGGAGAATAAATCAGTTGAAGTCTTTAGTTCTTTGTACATACACCATTTGAAAGTTCTGACACTGTAGTTTTTATAGCAACAAACAGAAATTTTCATAATAAACACAATATCGGTCACATTTTTAAGGGTTCTCTCTTGCCAAAATGGCTGTGAAAAATTCTGATATGTTGGAAGAATATCAGTCTGCAATTTTAGATTATCTCAGTGCTCCCTAATGATAATAATCAGAATTTTATTGATTTCAGCACTTAGTTCAAAAATTTGTGCAATTCTTTTTAACATACACACCTTTCTTGTAATATCTTGAAGTATGAATACCTCAAAATATATTTAGTCTTCATCTGGAAATGTGCAGAGAAAATAAAAA
>VZTT01074204.1:4617-26803 GCA_013400855.1 Buphagus erythrorhynchus | reverse complement strand
AAAAAAAAGGTGCGTGTGTGAATTTGTGGGTCTCGACCATTCGCAGTGGAATCTCCTCGTTTGTGGTGGGAGTGAAAATAACAACATCAACCTTTCTATTTATTTATTTATTTTTTTGAATCAAGGCGTTTTGTCTTCCTGTGTTAGAAAAGCAAAATTGTGGTGGTGTACACAGCTAACCCCTTAGATTTACTTGGATGGGCTCAGCTAACCCTTCACAAAGCACAGGGGCCGGAGGGGCTTTATGCAGCCGGAATTCAGTGTGGGAGGGAGACCCTGCTTTATACACAACTCCCTCCAGGCCAAAACAAGCACCCAAAATAAGCCAGAAAGAAAGGTGGGCAAGTTGGTATTCTGACAATTTCTAGTGCAGGTTTTAAAAAGTGGAAAGAATACAAGCAGAATGATAATCACAACTCCTTGAGAGCGTGTGCATGTGGAGGGGGGAGGAAATCAAGATTAGGTCACCCCTAATGGTTGATTTAACTGCTACATGATACTTCTACAGTGCACACAGCAATCTGGACTTCTGAAATTTACTTTTTTTTTTCCTGCTGTAATGCAGGTATAGGAAGCTTTATCCTGAAGCAATTCCAGTGTGCATTATGAAGCCAGGATAGCAGCTTTCATTAACTGATACATACTCTCATTACTTCACAAATCACACATCTTTCTTCAAAGACAGACATGAAGGTGGAGAAAAAAAATAGAAGAGGGATTGGGTCTCACTAAAGCACAAAAGGTACTTCGTGAAAGAGAAGTGCTCTCTTTGTGACTTGCAGTCATTTGGATAAAAGTTCACACAGAGGTTGTTAATGATTTAAACTCCAAAACCTGTTACTACAATTGAAGTAAAATTATTTGAAGCATGGGTGTTTCATACAGCTCTCTTTGTGTAAGAAAACTTTGAACTTAGCAGAATACATAATCAAAATCATGAGTCAGATGTTGCAAAAATAAAAATACACGTTATTCTAGCACATATACCTGTTAGAATTTTTTGGCTTTTGACAACCTGACTCATCATTTTATCACACTATTTTTCATCCTAACTTCAATTTTTAAAAAACAAACAGCTGCCTAGGAAAACACAAAACGCCAAATCTACAACCTAAATATTTTTATCAGCAAATTGAAACTCTTAACCACCTCAACTTAGAATGGTTTCACATAATCTTATACCCGTTTTATAGCCACAATGAGCCTTTCAGAAGGAAAAAAAAATCCAGATAGTATTTAAAAGATTACACATATGACAATCTCAGGTTCACTACCATGCCTGTGCAAATCTGAGTTTTGAAACCACATGTACAGGGTACACATCTACAGAGACAAAACAAATTCCTCCTGGCTTCAGCTGGTTTATCATTTCACAATACAGCTAAAATACTTAATTTTCATTGAGAGATTAATTTTTAATCCAGAGGTAAAACCAAAGTGTGTAACTGTCAATACTGGAGATTTCTGGAGGTAGGGATGAGTCTAAACACTTTTGATGAGTGCCTTACACTTACTCATGACCAAAAGTACCAGAGACAGAATTCCTTCAGAATATTTAGGTCCTGTCTTTTCCCTTAGTTCTCCAGTTTATACTGGTTTTGAAGATTTCTGCCAAGTTAGTAGCGATCCAAAAATATCAGAGGCCTTCTTCACTGTTGCTAACAAACCTCAATTTTGACATGCCTGGGACTAGCAACAGAACTTTGTTCACTGTAGGAGTTGCAATGCTAGAGACCACATACTTATTTTTTCAATACATTCTAATGACAACTGTGTTGAACTAAGCCATCTTTGTGAGCAGTGACCGAGTGATCCTGTCTGTGCAGGAGGCCACAAAGTAGGCATTTCAGAGAGGGAAAGAGTACTGGCTTTATGCTGTGATCCACCACTGCTGTGGCAGCCCTTCCCCAGGTGCTCTAGGAGAGCAGGACACAGGAAATAGCGTGTTCTTCACTATCACTCTTCCCACCCTCTATCCCTCATGCGTTTCTGGCATAAATTAATGTTGACATTGTCAGCATTAATTTACAGTGTGCCGTGCAGGTTTTTTTCCCCTCCATCATTTGAAACCCCCTTTAGGGGAGTTGAGGTGGCTGCAGCAAAAAGGCACCACGGGAACATAGCTCTTTGAAAGGGCCATGGGGACTGGCACACAGCAGAGCAGGATTAAACCTCTCTGAGGGTGACCTTGGCTTCCGTAGGCATCCTAACAGTTTTCTTAGGAGTTTAGTGGGCCAAGCCTTAAGCGTGTTCTGCAGTGAAAGAAATCCCAATGCTTGAATGAATTATCAGGGAAAAACTTTATATATTCTAGCTTTGAAGAGTTTCTAGCCCCACACCTGGAGATACTCTCCTTGGGAGCAACTTGTTTTTTTCATCTCTATCCTGGCTAAGTGCATTACTCCAGATCTTGTCCTAGTCAATAGATAGTATCCAACCTTACCACTGAAACCATAGGCACATCAGTCCTCACTTTCCACTATTTTACACATTGATTTAAGGAAGGAGACTAAGGGCATAATGCCATTTTTAAAATAATCTCCCATTGTGTGTTTGGTGATATAGCATAAAAAAAAAATTAAGTCAGCTGACAACACCTTTGAACATTTTTAGTCCAAACACAAGAAAATAGTTGCAAGTCTTCCACAGATAACATAAGATAAATAATGCATTGCTTCTGCAGGTCCTGCTATTAATAAGTAATGATTGTATGGCACCTTCCAAACACCAAATCTAGTTACACATATGAATTAAGTCCAGCTCCAGAAACCACTTTTGAACAAAGTAAATATTTTCTTCGCTTACACATCAGAAAAATGAAACAAATTGAGTAAATAAGGTTTTAAACAGTAATAAATGATGTAACATTCCTAAAACCTTTGCAGTGTATCTAGCATCCAAACTGTCTTTATGCAATGTTCCAAATACTTGAAAAGGTTGTTAAACAGAAACTTAAAAATTAGCTGGCATCCTTGCTTTATTCTTTGTAACTTTAAAGAGTTCTGCTCCCAGGATCAGATTTTTTTTTAAACAAGTGCACTGAGTGGAAAAATGAGACCATTTTAACCAGTTCCTGGGCCCTCTCAAACTAAACTATGGCCGCCTCTGCTTTAAGTATAGCCTACCAAAAGGAATGCCAGGTCAGCTGTATGTGTGTCCCTGAGCATGCAGGGGACAGTTATTCAGGCTTCACAGGCTCTTTTTAAAGTTACTCCTATGTTTGAATTAATTTCCTGTTGAACATAGGCAAATACCTTCTATAGCCTCTGTATCTTCAATATGTACAATGAGGCCCACTAGTTTTAATTGAAATTACCATCTCTCTCACATGTGTTGGCCATTACCCTTAACAGCATAAACTCCTCTGGCTTTAATTTCTGCCAATATTTCCATGCTCAGCAGTAACTACGAATCAGTCCTTCAAACATTTTATTACAAACTTCTCTTTGCTCCTAATCATTTGAAAGGCAAACACAAAGGGATGAACAAACCCATAGGATCCATCCATGCTCATGGATACCATCAACCATGTTTGCAATTGCTCTGTAAACAAATAACATTAAGTAACGGGTTTGTAAGAATAATTCATAATGACAAGTTAGTGACTGGCAAGGCCAGCAACCAACCCCACAAAAGCAAATGAGCAATGATCAGAAGCCACTGCTGTCTGATGAGTATCATCCTAGGACAGGCAACAAACAATTACCAAGAGCGAGATGCACTTGCATAACCAGCAGATCCTAAATGACACACAGGCTTCAGCTTTTTAAAAACATGACCAAATTCTCCCTCTGCAAAGTTTTTAACCTCTTCTCTCTTAAAATGAAAGGCCCACAGCCACTTCTAGGCAAGAACTCTTGCAGAGAGCATATTGAGTCACAAATGTTCTTGAAGACCAAGAATTCCACTACAATCTGAAAGCCTCCAAATGGAGAGGCATCAGGGAGGAAGAGTGCAATATGACCTATGTCTCTTTGCTAAAACACAACCAGTTTTCTCAGAATTTTGTCTGAATCCCAGCAAACTAACTAGCCATCATCACTTTATAACAAACTTTAGCACAAGATGCTTCTAGTTGAGGTGCAAATTTAACACATTAATACTTTGCCAGAAAAACCATGGTGTTAAATAGTTTTCAGTTGTTAGAACAGCACACTATCTAGGAAAGATGATATAGCTTCTAATTCTAATTAAAAAAAAAAAAAAAAATCAGCACTTTAAGCCTGGTGGCCTTTAACCCATGCTGATATAAAATCCTAGATTTCACAGGCCAGAAATACATTGTCTATCTATAGGGTCTGAAGAAGGACCACATATTAGCGTCCACATAATTTTGTTGCAAGTTCAGTACTATAGGATGCTTCTTCAGAGTTACCAAAGAGTTTCATTATTCTTATTTTACCATAACTGCAGTTGGCTTTTCAATTTCATAATTACATAATTTATCTATAATATCATGATATTACATACAAGTACATGCATTATATATCACCCTTTCACATCCCTTTACTGTAAGCCAATTTTGCAAAAAACAAAAACCCTCAAACCAACCAAACACCCAAACAAAAAACAGCCCCCTGCTCACCTGACCCTAGCACTAATGGAGTTAGGCCTACAGATACCTGAAATGCAGAATTTCTCCCCCAAGTGTGAGTGAGCAACCTCTACCCAGTACAGATTAAATATAGAAAAAATAAATTAATATTTTACAACATAAAACACTAAGCAATTTCTGAACTGATGAAAACAATTTGTTTAGTCAACTGAGGACTGGAACACTTAGCTCAAGGCTACTGCAGTTACAAATGTGGAAATAAAAAAGAAAAATTATCTGCTCCAATCCTGACCTTTTTGCATAATTTTATATTCTACATTTAAAGTGCATTGAAATCAATAACTTTACCCCATTGTAAGAATCATCTAAGGTAAATCAGAGTGAGACCCAGAGAACTCCTCCTCTCATTTTGCTTCTGCTTAATAGTTTGCTAATCGCTGGTTAACTGAAGATTTAGGCACAGCCTTATTATCAAACATCTGCCATGGTTTAAGGCATTGCCTCCTCCTGGAAGAACCACCCCCCAAAGTGGCAAAACAGAATGTATTTATCCTCCTCTTTACTTCAGTGAGAAGTCTTACAGCTTCGTTAAGTAGCAAGGCAAGAGCATTTTAAGCCACAGCTGTTTGCTAAATGGAAGTGTGTCCAAGTTTCTAAACACTTTGTTGCATTCATGAAAGGCAGAGTCTCTGCTGCACCAGCAAGGTGGCAAATTCCTCAGGGAAATCAATTCTGGTTTCTCAATTAACTAGCTAGTTTTCTATTGTTAAAACGCTAGAGTAACACCAAGACTGCACTGGAACATGAGAGCTGACAAGACCCCAAGGAGCTCAGCTACCATCTAGGACTATGCATTCACCAAATTCATCTCCCTCTGACACAGCACCTTATCATAGACACAGCAGGAGGAAGGCAGGCACAGAGGGGCATGGCAGTGGTACTGATGCCAACTACGCTCTCTTTGGAATACCTAAAGGAGGGTGAGATAGGGCATTTGGGAGACAAGAAAATATGGTGGTGATGAGACTACATTCCCAAAGGAAAGAAATCCATTAGGATAAGGGAGGGAAGGGCCATGCAGAGATCAAGCTTCTAGCAGAGTTCATCTGCCTGGTGTGATGCATTTCATAGGGAGTTCAGCTATGCTGGACCATGCTTCATGTTCTCAGTGATCAGCCCTCACCTACTGGCAGGCAGAAGAGTTTGGGCTGCAAGTCAGCCTGCTGAGCATGAAGGTATGCAGCCTGTAGGAAATCTCTCCTTGCATTGGTACTTCCCCATCAGGCTGTACAACACAGGAAAAGGCTATTTGCCTTTTTGAGATATTAGGAATAAAGACTAGCTTCCTCAACCCCCTCTAACACTGAGAGAAATACTCTTTCTAGTCCCTAGTATTTTCAGCAGTTCTAAGGCCACCCATGCTCTTTCAAGTCTGTAGTTTACACTAAGATGCAAATTACTTGTCCAAAAGAAATAGACTAATAATAGTGAAAAATCCCACAGAAAAGCACTAAACTTCATGAGTAGGAAAACAGGAGAAGTAGTAATACCTGGAGGGAAGCAGCTTTCATTTCCATACAAAAAAGAGCTGAGGATTGCATCCTCAACAAGTTTGCAAATGATTTAAAACTTGAAGGAGTGGCTGATAATACCACATGGTTGTGTCACCTTTCACAAGTACTACCTCAACAGAAGTGGGCAGAGGAATGTCCTGAAGTTCAAAAGCAGAGAAGCAAAGTAATGAGGAATAGCCCTGGGCACCAGCATATCCTAGGCATCTACCAGCTGGAAAGCAGCTTTTCCAAGAAGGACCTTGGGATCCTGGTAACAAGAAGGTGACCATAAGCCAGCAATGCACCCTTGTAGCCAAGAAGGCCACCAGGAGCAAGAGTGTTACCAGCAGGCTGAAGGAAATGATCCTGCACCTCTACTCAATGCTGGAGAGGCTGCTTCTGGAATGCTGCATCTCATTCAGGGCTTCCTGGCACAAGAAAGATCTGGAGTTACTGGAGCGAGTCCAGTGCAAGGCCACAAAGATGATTAAGGGACTGGAGCATCTACTGTATGAGGAGAGGCTGAAAAACTGAGACTATCTAGCCTGGAGAAGAGAAGGCTCAGAAGGATCTCATCCATTTGTACAAATGCCTGATGGATGGGAAGGAGGTTGAAGAAGTTAGACACTTCTCAGCAGTGTCCATTGCCAGGATAAGAGGCAAGGGGCACTAAATGAAAAAAAAAAAACCAAAACCAGAGCAACACCCCAAAACCAAACCAAACAACACAACACCAATCTGAACATAAGAACATGATTTTTATTTTTTTCTCCACCATTAGAAGAGTCAAATACTGGTACAGGTAGACCAGAGAGGTTGCCTGAATAACTTAGCTTACCTGTTTGAGCACTGAGGCTGGACTAGATCTTAAGAGGACTCTCCCAATCCAAGTGAAAGTGTTGTAATATGAGCATTTACTGTTTCCTAAACATGGTATTTGTGTCTGGTTTTATAGGAGTAGTTTACAGAACACAAATATTCACCAGGCTTTTTTAGCTACTAGGACTCTTCACCAAAAACACCCTTATGATATACCGAACTCTTTAATGTCCAAATACTTTTTCTTAGAATTGCTACTGGTTTACGAGCTACTTAATGGAAAACATTAATTACCCAAACTCATGATTGGTGTTTTACTTCCTCACTCTTCTTCCCTCAGTATCCTGAAGATTACACTAAATGAACTTATAACTGCAGGGCAGGTAGAAGAGTGACTGTATTTTTAATCCCTCTAAAATGCAAGCACTGGAAGTTGGCTGCCTTTTTTCTTAGACATTCACAAAGCATCATTACCTCCACCTTTCAGTTGGGGACGTGCACTCTGCCTGTGGTAGTTCACCAGCAAAGCTAGATGTAGAATTTTAAGGCTGCTGTTCCCAGCAAACCATTATCATCAACAGATCCCTGACATGTGGGTGCTGTGGCCACAGGATTTAATTGCTTTTCTTGCTAACCTGCAGCCATACTTCCTTAGTGCTATTCTCTCCTTTCACCAGTAAGCACACTAATTTACTCATATAACTCCTATATATATGTTGGCTGCTTGCACTAAAGGTGCCCAGATCATGGAAGTAAAATTCATGAGGTACCAATACTTCTTACTTCTCTTCTGACTTCTTACTACTCTTATTCTCATTTAGGTTTTGGGAGTGAGAGAGAAACTGCTGTGCACTGAGAAACACCGGGAGATTTCAGCAGTGTCACTCAAGCCCAAAGGGGCTCGATGCTGCACAGAGGTCGTGGTGGCTCTCCGTAGAGTGGTGTGCTCCTGCCTGCAGATGGAGTCACCGTCCCAGGGAACACACTCTCACACACTTCTTTTCCCCCAACTCGAGCAAGAAACAATTGAAGGAGTTGTGGGGCAGTGGGTTGCCCCTTTGTGTTCTTCCCTCCTCAAAAAGCAGCTGTATGAATGAAGAATCGAGGGTCTGAAAATGGAAGAATAAATAGATTCACTCAAATACTTTCTAGTCTCTCTCTTTGTATATGTTCCCCCCCCAAAAAAGTTTCCACGTTTTTTGTACTAAAGAAGAAATAGGGGAAGAGAGAAGATGAAGTCTTCTTACAGGGAGGAGTACTTTTTCTATATTTCCTACATGGAGGATTTTGCACAAGCTAGAATCAATGGAAGCAGGTGGGAGCCTGAACAGTAAGTATTCCCCACCTAGCCAGAGAAGGTATGGATCTCCCACTTATGTCTTGTAAAGTTCATCAAGCAGAGGACAAAAGGATAAAATCAAGGTGACTGACTTTTAAAGAAGATGTCCAGCAAGGCCTTAGACTTGTGCAAGATTCAAGATGTTACTTTTGGGTTTTCTTGGAAATTTGTATTAAAGTTCAGAGGTTTTATTCATTCTAATATATTGAATGGCAGCTTATAAGAAAATGAGTAAGCCTTCCTGATCTCAATAGCCATTAAGTTATGTGGCCTCTCCCTCAAGGTGCCAAGAACAGTGTCTATCAGAAACAAAACATTTTGGTTGCCTTATGAACCCTGCAAGAGCTGTATCATTTCCACTCAGAAGGGAGGCACTGTCATGCTTTCATTTACATGGGGAAAAAAAGCAAAATCAGGGGGTTTAAAATCATCTGAATACCAAAGCAATTGGGAAGTGGGCCAAGAGGATACTCAAGAGCAGCTTTCCAAGAGAAAACAGCATTGGAGAGGATACCACAATGGAGCCAAGACAAGGAAGAAACAGTGTGGAACATCTTTCTGGTCTTCTAGTGTAAAAAAAGAAAAAGTCTGCACAGTGGAGTAGAGAAACTCTCCTATTCAGAGTTTGTCAGGCTTCTGTGATTCATACAAGCCTCCAGTCCCCACAGCTGTGATACCATGTCAGACATAATTACTTCTGCTGTCCAACTGGGTGTGCTAATCAAGGAAGCTGGGTCAGTCTGACACCACACCTACTTGTCTCTCTTCCATAGCACTTAACCAACTTATTAAAAATGTTGACAACTCCTAACACTTTTCACTGGAGAATATAAAAATATGAAGACTGTCATCCTCCATTGCTGACATTGTTGGAGACCTTCATGACACATGGGCTTTTACCAAAGGTCCTGCTTTATGCACTCAGTGCCTCTGAGTTATCATAAAGTAATTAAGTCCAACAAGTTAGTGGGAGCTAGGTACACCAGGTTCCAAAGTAGGAAACAAAAAACCCCCAAAACTAAACCATCACCCAAACCCCACCCAAATGAAGCTAAAAAGTTGAAGATATTTTAGGTTGCAAGAAAAGTCTGAAGACTTCCAGCTTGAGAGCTGAAATGTTTTAGCTGGCTGAAATTGTCACACCATCATATAATAAGAGAGAATATCTAATTTATACACATTTTAAGCTCAGGGTCCCTCTCTCTTCCCCAAATTACGTCTGAACTGTTGCCTCATCCAGTTCTTTACGTCTCTCTGTTTCTCCCATTTTATCTTTACAACTGAGGCACATCTCTCCCCTTCCTCTCACTCCAAAATATTCTTCTAACCTACATGAACATCTAAGCTTTATACTCTTCCTCTGACTGACCAACCTATCTAATTCAAACCTTCTAGTTTAATTTGTTACTAAAAGTCAATTATCCTTACCAAAATCTTTCCCACCTCCAAACTGCCATGCCTTCAGCAACTTCCTGTAGTATGAAGACTTTTCTGGCCAGTCTTTCAAAATGGGTTGACTGTCTACTACAAACAGACCCTCACCAGCAAACTGCTCCTCTCCAGGCCCTGTTAAAGTCTCCTATTACCTGAGTGACTCTCTCTCCAGCAAGGCTTCCCATACTACTGAGTGTCATATTCTTTTTAGCTGCTTCCTGTACAACCGAGCCTCAGGGTTTTACTGGCACAGTAAAGCCCTCTTAGAGATAAAGTGGTAACACATGATTTTGCCATAGGGTTAGGAAAGAAAAAAAAGATTAGAGAAACTTCAAGGGCCTTTGGAGGTCTGTATTAAGGGACTGTTCCTGCCCAGACCCCAGGCTGAGGCACCTATGTCAGCGGGCTCTTGGAAGGAAGGTACTTCCTTCATGGCTCACATCTCAAAGCCAGGCAACTTTTTAGGCCTTGCTCACCAGCACTTTAATACAGGACCTCTACCCAAAATCCTGTTCCCAAAAGGGAGAAAGTCTGCTGAGGGAAAAGGCTGTGCCAGTACACAGAGGATGGCAAATCACCAATACAGAAAGGTTAGGTTACAGGCCAATGCTTGTTTCCTAGTGATAGGGTTAACAATACTGAAGATAAGAGGGACTTATTTATGGGTGCACGAATAAAAAAATCCTGCATTAATTAAGCCACTTGTGCATCTCTCTAAGCAAGGACAAGCTTGCCATTCCATCGGACCAAGAAAGGCTGCCTCCTGAGCCCCTCCACATCTCTGTGATGAGCCTGAGCAGAAGGAGATGGGCACCAGGCAAGCAGAGACAGGGCACCCAGAGCAGTGCCGCTCTCCCAAGGCACTCGTTGCTCCGCGGATCATTTTCCCGAGGTCTGGGTGGAGCTCCTGTCTTTGCCGTTCGGAGCAGGGCGGCGGCGAGTGCCCGTCTCTCCCCGCGGGCTGCAGAGAGCGGCCGGCGCCGGGGGCAGCCGCGCTCCAGCTGCGCCCGGAGCGCATCCCCGGATCGCCCTGGATCGGGACGGCGATGGAGGAAGGGGCCGAAACCACCTCGCTGTCACACACAACCGGCAGCGAATTTAATGATGTGTTTACCCCGCTCTGTTGCGATATTGGAGCCTACTGGGGCAATCCCGGCCCTAACTTAAGCTTTCCTCGCTTCTGTCCTGATCGCCGATTCTTACAGCGTGACTTTTAACATGGTTTGGATGGAACCATGCTCAGCTCCAAAGAAATGCTTTGTTTCCTTTGTGCTAGAAGAAGTACCATTAAAAAACCGCCCCCAAACCAATCAAGTCCCGTGGAAACATGCACTACTGTTTCTACGCCTCACAGTTAAATATACTGAATCCCTAAAAATTAGATGATTTAAGCAAAATTTCCGGAAGGCCTTTAGCTACTATATAGAAATGTCTGCTTTTGAATAAAACTTTGAATAAAACTTTTCTTTTTAACAAAAGAATTAGGGAGGGAAACACTCAAAAACAAACCAGAAGATTTCATCAATGCCACTTTAGAGCTAACCAAGCTGGTTTGCTGTCTACTTGCATGGTTCAATTTGTGCTTGAGTACTGGCCCAAAGATATTATGTTTAGCAGCCAACTTTTCCCTTTTGCTTAATTAAAATTACAACATGGATAGCAATGTTTTAGAGAAAATTACATAGTGGAACAGCACATCCACCTGTACTGTTAAAGTCTCTTCACATACTCTACTAGATCGTTGGTGAGCCAAAGCTGCTGTCTGTCCCTTGACATTTCCCCATTTCAGAAGCTTCCCCAGTTCAATATCCCACAAGATCTGCTACTTGAGCAGTGGCTTTCACTTGGGCCATTTTTATGGGGGTTTAGCTGTGGAACTGCTCAGTATTAATGCAGACGGTATAAATGAGACTCTGGAGGAGTTATGAATTTCACCCATTAATCCCAAACCAGTCAAATGTGTAAATGCTGGTGCTGTTAACCATTCAACTGCTAAAACAAGTTTTCTGATAGTGCAGTTTCAATCCCAGACCTTCTTCACAAAGTATTTGTGAATGTTCTTCCCCACCAAGAAAGGACAGAGAACAACTGCTGCAAAAATGCATACACTCCACAGCAGTGTGAAAAGAAAGACATAGCAGACACAAAAAGAGCTATGCACAAAAATCAGGATAAAGATGACCCCACGTGGTATGCAGTTGTGGCTTAATTGTGGCTGAGCTTCCCTAACTGTTCTTGCACACCCTCTTCAACTGTTGTAATGGCAAATACAATGAGTTACACTAAAATACTTTTCTTTCACTTCAAATGTGCCAGAGAGGAGAAAAACACGCAGTTAGCTACCTCATTATGCCATTGTAACTCAATAGCCTGTGATAGTCTGTACAATCAAACCAGTGGGTTTTCAAAGTTCTGAATTGGAGAACATATACTGGAAATAAAGGAGTCACTGCCAATTCATTCTGGATTTAGAAGCTGAGTTTTCAGTTGTTACTACTTGCCTGTCTTAGTTCTACCACTTTTATTATATTTTTGATGACCGTGTACTGAGCATCTAGAAAACTGGTACTTTTACCACTGACCTCAGGTCTGCACTTTCTACTTCTTCATTTGATTTTAAGCTGGTCATATCAGTAGCATTGCTGATGCAGTCACATTTTGATGTGAGAGAAAGCATCACACAAGGCACAAACACAAAAGAAATTGGTTTTAAAAAATGGGTCTTTCTGTAGTCTCCCCTGTAAGGCAGAATCCAGAATTGTGTTAGGCTATTGAGGCCCCCACATAGCTCACAATTCCAGATGCCACAGAACCATATCTGTGACCCAACCACAGCTGAGAAGCAGCCTAGGGCTAGCAGAAAAGGAATATTACTTTTACTAGTTGTTTATGCATTTTCCTCAACAAGTTTCCCCCTCTGACCTAGCCAAACATCAGGTAATACCTGCACATTTTCCTTCAAGAAAGAAATTGAGCTTAGCTTACCTGTATCCTGGGGCTCCCTAAGTGGTGGTCTCCAGTACAAAGGTCTGTGTGTCATCAACCTTTCTTTTTGCTTCTTCCCTTCTCCTCTGCTTCTTTGATCTGGAAGAAAGGAGTAGCAACGTTCACTGTCTAAACTGTGTATTACGTGGTTCAGTCTCAGGTGGAATTCAGAGAACTTTTAACAATGTAAGTTAAGTGCAGGTTTTTCCAGAACCAAACAGCAGGTGAGGCTTTTTACCCTTAATAGCAGTCACAGATGTAGGTAAGGCTTAATATGGGGGAAGGAGGCTAGGTAGGTTTGAGTTTTGGCTTTTTTTTTTTTTTTTTTTTTTTTAAATCTGTTGAACACTAGCCCCTGAACACAGTTTGGGCAAGCAGAAATGTGAGGCAACTCCTTGCATCTTCCTCAACACCACATTCAACAGCTCAGTTTATTTTTGTAGAAGAGAAATTTCCTGGGTGTTGATGGAAACAGGCTGTAAAGGTATAGGACAAGTGTTAAGGAGCTAAGATAACTGGATTTTGCTGTTAGCTTTCAGCTACCTCCCTGGTGTCTGTCCCACCAAGTACCTTTCTGTTCTACAGTATTTTTTTCAAATGAAAACCATATTTTTCCCAGACTTCTTAATAGGCATACACTTAAAATTTGAGTTTCTTTTCAACTGTCCTGATAAAGCCACCAGTTCTGCCAGTTTGTTTTCTAGGTTCATACATCTTTCCCTGAGTATCACAGCTCTCTAGAAACCAGCTAGGCTGGGGACAGAAGACATCTATTCTGAAAGAAAGAATCTCCTCAAGAAGTATCTATAAACAGAAATGGCTATCACATCAACGTGAAATGAGAATGCTTGTATTTACTGCCAACATAATGCCAGCATTTTATAGAAAAATCCTTTTCTACTATAAGTTATTTATTTAATCAGCTTTTTCTACCATACCTGAGTACATGTCAACAAATATTTTATTCAGTTATTTAGTACACTTAGGTCAGCAAGCAGTGTCTGAGAGCCTGAAGAGGACAGAACTCACCCTTCATTGACTTGAATGGTCCTTCCATACAGCTGTTTTTATCAGCCAAATCCTACTTTTTGTGTGTAACACAGGGATGTATAAGCCCTGCTTCCCATGCTGAAACCCAAAAAAACCCCCAACCCTGATGTAAACAGTTCAGCTCCAGGCAGCAACACAACTGTTGCACATTTGCCATAATTAGTAATTTCTGTGACTACCAATTAGTCATGAATTAGTGAAATCTTGGTCCTAATTCAATCAATGACCAAATCTTCACTGATCTTCTCATAGTGAGGGTCTTGCTCATAGAGGCTGATGATTCCAGCTCTCATGCATGAAAGCAAATTTTTCCAAGGTTTGAGCCACTTTACTGCCCCCAACTGCTCTTTCCACCCCTTTGCCAGAAATCAATTTTCCCATAGCAGAGTCAGCAGAGTTTATCATATACCTTCACCTTAGCCACTGCATTTTGCAGTCCAGGTGTTAATACACTGCCAGGCAAACTCAGCTTCTCCTAATCCAGATGAAATGCCTGCTGGCCCATTTCTGATGCCCTGGCATCCCCTCCTCCTCCTTCTGCTCTGTTGATTTCACTTTCTGCATTACTATTTTCCAGTTCAGCTTTGAAATCTTGTTGTTTTAAGGTTGAGTTTTTTTCTACTTTAAGAACATAAAATTTAGGGTGATACACTAAGCTTCTGCTGAGGGCTGTGCCAGAGGAACACAGGTAACCTGCCAAAACTTGAGTGCCACTTCACAGTTTGCCCCTCCCAAACCAATTCCACTTAATCGAGCCACTTTGCTGTTAACAGAGTTTCAGACATGCAGCAGCGTCGTGTTTTGTTCCAAAACTCTTTGGAATTAGTGGAAGATACCAGGCTTGGGGAGTTCTAAGCAGTAGACAACAAATGCAAATTCTGCTAATCATCAGTATGATAGAGAGACAGAGTCATTCACTGAACCTAGATTTCTAGGTTACCTGCTGTCAAAAGAGAGAGTTAAGCAATTGTTCTCCATCCTGTGGAAGTTAGGATGAATTTCTCTGGGGAAGCCTTGCTTTCTCCATGGACTGCAAAGGGAACTGAAAGACTGGTTCAGCTCAAAACAACAAATTTTTAGGCTCCTAAACCTAGCTTAAGGGCAAACTCCAACTTTTAAAACTAAATTATTATTTATTTAACTAAAAGGAATGCCATTTGGCTAAAATGGATGGTATTTAACTAACAGGAATGCTGTGTCCACACAATCTGACACAGCCCAGTAACATGGTGTGGTTTGACATTCAGCAGCAGTAAAGAGAGAGCAAATCTAAGCAATAGCCACCCACCTTGTCCATCATTCCTCCTTTTCTGCACCACACTAGCAAAAGCATTTGTGTAGCACACAGTGGACAAGACTGGAAAACAGATGTTGCTAAAATTAACTCAGGAAAACAAAAACTTGGAGTCACTCACCATTCAGATGGGTTCCCAAAGACCCTCCAAACTGCCCCTCCAAAGCAGAAAACAAGGACTGCCTATGACTGAATGGCCATTAGAGCCATGCTGGCTGAGACCACACACTTTGCTTGTAGTCCCGTAGGCTGTTGTACACTGTTAAGCATTTCACTCTATTCTCTTTCTCCATGCAGATGCCCATCTCTTAAGAAAAGACTAATACACCCCCTACCTTAGTGACTGTTTTGATCATGAAAACATGATGTATCATGAGCTGTTAATGTGTATGGTATCACAGAAGCTTGTTTAGGATGTACACGGGCAGAGCAACAGTGTCAGAGGCCCACCTGCTAAGTCTCTCTCTCCCCATCCTAAATCTGTCCCTTCCAATTGCTCAGCACACAAGGCAAGTTACACAAAGGTCTATTTGCTCACCCGCAGTTTATCAGAATTAGCTGCTACTGTGTTTGCTAATCACCCTTTGGAAGGCTTTTGTTACAGATCAGACTTCCACAAGAAGCACACTAGGTCCACCATGATCAGGAGGCCAGCACTGCAGGAACTGCAGATTTTTCAGGACTGATAAATCCTACTAAAGACTCATTGAAGTACCAGTTTCCTCGGAGAAGTGCAGGGAAGTTTCCAAACATCCTCCTACAGGGACTTGAGCAATTATATTTTCAGGTAAAATATTGAATAGCCTGGCCTTGGAGGTCAGTCCTACTGGGGTTTATGGTTTCTCAGGCCAGATAAAGAGGATGCCTTCCCCCCTCCACCCTGCCAAGAGGCAGCTGAACAACTTGCAGGTTTTCTGATCTGAATAAATCTGTCACAGATTCTTGCTGAAGGAACTTCTCTTCACTGCAGCCATACTTTCTGCATTGCCATCCTAGCAGGCTGCTTCCACCTCTGCCAGAGATCAGGTAGCACAGCCCCACCCATGAGCTCCTAGATTATATCATCCTCCCGTGGGGCAGGAGAAAGATCTGGGTCAGCAGTTTCTAAACTGGAAGGTCACACATCAGCTCAGTGACCTTGGAGGATTAGGAATGTAACAAGTAGGATATCCTGCATCCACACTGTATCCCTATTACAGCTTCTGTGAATTCACTTTGCCACAGGATTAAATACATTCCTGAAAGTTGCTTTAGCAACCCTTCCTGCAAATTAAAATGATACTTGTCACTAGCAGTGAAGCTGAAGATAACAGAAAAGAAAGTGAAGAGGAAAGAAAAATCCCAGTATTTACATTCTATAAATACTTTGCCTGTCCTTTTCTCCCTCATTTGTGTTACTGATTGTTTTGTGCTGGACCATTTGGCAAAAATTCTTGTGTTACATATACACCTTTTCCTGCTGTGATGAACTGAAACAAGCTGGAGGCCTTTATTTTCTCCTCTGCAACATTCTTCACACTTTGGTGTAAAGCATATTTAGAGGAAATGTAAATAAGCTAATCAATACTTTATACCTCAGTTAAATTACCACAAGCAAAACGTGGTTCTGATTGTCTTTCTCTTTGGAAACCCAATTAGTGAGGAAGCTTGGACCCAATTAGTGAGGGAGTTAAGGCAGAGGGGAAAAAGATCTGAGTTTTGAGGGTTTTTTATATTATCAGTTTTCTCTTCCTCTTTACAGTAAAAGTTTAAAAAATAGAAAATAGAACTTGGCTTTTTTTTTGCCACAATCTCTGGATGATGCTTTGAAATGTTTAATTAACATGCTACACAAAACAATGAGACTGACTTTACCTGTTTTTCAGTGGCTAAAGTAATGAAAATAAAAGTAACGGTAAAGAAAATGAAGATTGAGATTAAAGAGGCCTACAGTTAATGACAGGCTGAAGTAGTTCAACTGTCATGTAATCAAAAATATTTGAGAATGGACAATAATTAAAGTCAGGCAAAGGATGAAGCCCAGATTATTATAATGAGATATGGTGTGTTCTTCAGGCTATTTGGAGGTTAATGTTACTTGGTTTCATGTGGTTACGGGTAAGTAAGTACTGTACTACCATACAGTAAAAATAATGTAACTGGATACATTCTGCTTCAGAGTGACCCAAGGTTAATGGTAGTTGCTCTTAGTATATTTAAAAGGTTTAAAATAGATGTAACAACCTCAGCATTACAAATCCAGTGCAATAGCACTAGAAAATGGCACCAAACAGGCTGGCATAGTACTGGTGTTCTTGGTTCCATGAAAGCAGCTTCCAGCATAATCTATGTCGGCTTTTATCTGTGTAATTACACTGACTGTGTCCATGAATTCTTTCATTCCTGAATGGCACCACCTTTTGAGCAATAGATCATTGGTATGCATCACTCTGATAAGGTATTACACTAATATATCATTAAAGCAACAGATGTATTAGTGTAATACATCACTGGGACAAAGCACTCTGATGATGATGTATTCCTGAAAGGATGGCACCATGCAGAGGAGACGAGGCCCAGGAGAAGACTTTTGCTCAGTTTAATAGAATAAAAGGCATGCCTTCCTGGCACAAAAAATGTGATGCTCCCTATAAAGATATGGCACTGCTATTAATTGTATTCCCATTTGTATTGGTAATTTGAGGATCATATGGCTTGGAAAAAATTTACTGTGGATGAGGAAAAGATGTAATTTAAAAACATAACCTATCTGACTATTTCACAGTCCTTTCCCATAATGTCTGATCTCCTCAGCTCTCCAAACACCTCATCAGAATCCTCCCTGTGTTAAAAGCCTCAAGACACCTATCCTGTTCTGGAGCAATGAGGCTGTGGGAATGGTTCAGGGCAGCTGGTGATAAAATGGCCTTACAGAGTTTGCCTGAGGAATGGGGCTCTACTGGATAAACAGGCACAGGCCAAGGAAATCCCTAAAATTGGCCTTGGAAGCTCTTGCTGAGTCACTGCTTCTGGAGGCAGTGATTATGCCACAGCCCCCATGCCAGCCAGCACAGTAGTTGTATTTAAATACTTATAGAACCACATGCAGCTTGAGACACAGGCTGGTTAGTTCTGTCCCAGGCTCTGGGTATCAGCCTGCCTCAAGCCTTCCCACCTTTCTGGATTTTAGAAGCCCCAGGTTATCTCACCAGTTCAGGGATATACTTCAAAGGAATCTCATATATTTGATTACAAAAGATGTGTGCTGATATATGAAACAGAGGTGAGGGCTGTGAACAATCAGTCCTCTGAAGCAGTCATCCTTTGTGTTCTGTCCATTTTCAGCCCTTAAGATTTCTCAAACTACAATTCAAATTATGAATTCATCTGAAAAAAAAATTAAAATAATTGTTTTAACACAAAGGTCCATAGTACAATACCTTTGGTCGTGCAGACTTGGGCTGTATTCCTCAGCCTGTGTAAGGCAAGGGAGTGTTCAGGTTCAGTGGTGATCACAGCTGGGTACTAAATAAAATTGAAATGTAAGACTGAGTATATTGTCCAGTTTCCAAATAACTCTGAACTGCAGTATTAAGTGGTAAGAGCAGAATGGCTATGGAGAAAGAAATAGGAAGAAAAAAATAAGAGTAGAGAATAAAAATAAAAGCTATGGAAAGAAAGTAAACAGAAGAACTCAGAGAGGAGCTGGAGTGGCAAGGAGAGAAGAAAAAGGGGCAGAATTCTCCCCCAGTTTACAATGTCCATTTCAGTATTCAAAAGTTACAGGCACACATTTTCCAATGTACAATAGAAACAAACAGGCCCCCTGGATCCACTTTTACCATCTTATCTCATCTTATCATAAGCTAATGTCTATACAAAGAAGGGATAACAATCTACCAGATTAATATCATAAAGTTTTGCAGGCCAAAATTACTACAGAGGGGATGAAGCAGATGGGAATCAGGATCATGAAGTTTTAGAAATCTTTATTCTAGCAGTGTGGTATTGTTTTGCTTAAAGAGTTTTATTTTCAAAATTATAAAGCGATAAGACAGTGGTATTAAGATGAAAAAATAGCCTAACCAGATCTCTCTTTCTTTGTCTCTTAATAGGACTGTTGGGACTCTGTTAGTACTTTCACAGTCAGACCTATGTGCTCTAGTCTGGGGAAAGTGGGTGATGTAAAATANATTTGCATAATTGTTGCATAGCAAAAGACACAGGTTTGTTTTTTCCTTTAATTTTTTTTTTATTTTTTCAAGTGTATTTTTTCTCACATACCAAGTACAGCATCAAATTCTCACTCCCTGTAAATGAAATTGTCCTAATGGACCTATTGATTTATTGTAGCTGAAGATCTGTTTCACAATTTGATTGGTATCACACACAGGGAAATAGATAGAGTCATTATTTAGTAGTTTTTGTTTGGGTTTGTGACCCACTTTCACAAAGGAAACCCAGTGCCTTGTAAGTCTGAGTTGAACAGATGCACTATGGGGAGGAGATGATATGTAAGATTTGGAGCCTTCCCTTTGCTTTTCTAAACAGATGAGCATCTGCCAAAAAACCTAAGCCACAAAGTCAGCTACACATTGCACAATACTCAGCTCTGCAAAAGAAATGTCACTACAGTGTCACCGTTTGTATTATCATCTGGTCAGTGTCCATGCAGATGTGCTCTCACTTTGCAGAAGGAATCTAGAAATAGTTAATTTTCAAGATGGTATCTTTTCTATAATGCTTCTCAACCTGTGGTCTGCCAAACTCAGGGAGAACTAAGGGAAATGTAAAGGGAAATTCAAAGAAGCAAATTTATTCTAAGTAGGTTAAATTTGCCACACACCTACACTGGAAGTCAAAAAGGATTAAAACCCACTGATTTATGTGAGATACAGTTTTACATCTTATATCCATACTAAATATTTCCCTTAACAGTTTCTTCTATGTCTTACTTGCCTTCTATCCTATAGTTTTCTATTTCAGTTGGAAACTGAGACCATAAAGTTGTTTTGTTTTTTTTTTAAACAGAGAAACAAATTATGCAGTAAGTCTCTGTACAACCTGTCACAACTCTTTCCTTGAATTCCAGGATGGCCAAGACTGCCTCCAATAAAAGACCATTCAAATATAAGAAACATTCTCTGGGGTAAGACCAATGGATCCATTCAGTCTGGTATTGTGTCTCTGACAGCAGGGAAAAAAATGGAGAGGACGGGGTGTTCTGGCAACTGTTTTCATTTTTCCATCCCTGGAGGTCCACAGGGAGTAATAGGTGCACCTGGGTGCTCTTTTTTCCTGTGTTTCCCTCCACTTCTCTACCTATATATTATTTATATTCTGACCCTTGTACCCCTTCCCCCTTTTTTTAAGATATTGCACCTGGAGCTGTTATTGCACCTCAAACAATAGGGTTTTTCCTTTTTTATTTTTGAACTTAGACCTTTCTCCCTGGGAAGTTTGTGGGGGTGGGATGATGGTGGTGGTGGCTAATGCCTGGCCCACAATAGAGAAGCCAGAGGGATAACAACAAAAAGAAAAGCTGTTCCAGGAGGGCATGTGACTTTGGCAACTATTGGCAATGTATTCCTCTTCTACTGCTCCAGTGTCCACTGTTGCTGTAGAGATTTTAGAGGTTACATTCCTGCACAATCATCCCAGCATCTCTTCATGCACATCCACAAAGTTGTCTAATTCCTTTCTGAGCTTTCTGATACTAGGAAGATTTAGCTAATCCATTACAACTGTGATTTTGTAAACCTTTATCACATCTCCCCTCACCTTCTCTGCAAAATGAAGAATATCAGCTTTTTTTCTCTCCTCACAAGGCTGTTGCTACATCATCATAAGCTTTTTGACTGGCCCTACCTGTATCTTCTTTGCTTCTACTGCCTCCTTCTTGGGAGGTGGAAAACAGAACAGGCAGCACCAAATAGAGGGTGCACCACAGCTTTGTATGGTGACAGAATGTTACCTCTAATTTGTACTCAGTATTTTCCTTGTGTTTGCTTTTTGTTTGGGTTGGGTTTTTGAGGTTTTTTTGCTGCCACAGCACCATGGGCTCACGATTTCAGAGAACTGAGAGCAATCACTCCAAGGTCTCTTCCTGAATTCAAGAGTTCAGCACTTCAGTTCTGAGTTCTACATCATATAGGTAGGGATTAGATTATTTTTCATAAAACCACACTTACCTACGTTAAAACTTGTGATCCAAAATCTGTTAATATCACCTTCAAACCCAAAAATTCCACTGTTCATTCTCTTCTCTAGCTCTTTGATGAAATACTGAATGAAATTGGTCTCAGCACCAATGCCTTACTGCCAATTCTTTTCCATCCTGAAAAACACCCATTAATCCATACTCTTTCCTCTGCGCAGTTTTCAGTCCATACAAGGACTTTTCTTCAAGTCTAACTTTACTTTCNATTCTATTCTATTCTATTCTATTCTATTCTATTCTATTCTATTCTATTCTATTCTATTCTATTCTATCCTTTGGAACCTTGGCAAAAGCATTTGGAAAACCCAAATATGTCCAATCAGTCCTCTTTGTCCATATTCTTACTGTCACCATCAAAGAACTTCAGCTTAGTGAAGCTGTATTTCCCCTTACAGAGGCCAACCTGATCCTTTCTCAACAAGTCAAATTTATCCATGTGCTCATTAATCTTATTTATTAACACTATTATTTCTGCAATTTCATATTTGAGTTCCTCCAGGACTCCTGGGTGGATGTTTTCTTGTCCTGATGACTTACTGACCTCTGACTTGTCTATTTGCATAAACACATCCCATGTATTTACTTAAAATTGATCTATTTTTCTGACTTGCCTGCTACAAAAAATGCATCAGAATTGGGAATGAGACAGTTTCTGCTGTAAAAAACAACTGAAAGTGTTCACACTGAGGTTCCTTCATCTGCTGCAGCCCCTTCTACACCTTGGTCATTGTTTGGTCCCACGAATCATCAGCTGGCTTCCTGCTTTGGGTATATTTACAATTTTCTCTACTCTCAGCTAAGCATTCTTCGCAAGGCTCTTTTCACATTCTTTTTAGCTTTCTTAATTTCTCATTTGAAAAAATTGGCCTGCCACTTTTATGGATTTTCCTATTCTCATTTGAGCAAACATTCAATTTCTTAAAATCCTTCATCTTTTTTTATTTTTTTTTTTTTTTTT